>CP144696.1:6134649-6214649 GCA_036885675.1 Vigna mungo | reverse complement strand
ACACCCTATTCTCTTGGACTAAACATTAATTAAAGGATGGTTTACGGTGTCTTACCAGAAATTGGAGCAGTTGTAATACCCCTCTAAATGCACACCAATGTTGAAAGTGGAAGTCGAAAACTCCAGCCAATATCATCAAGGAAGAAAAACTAGCCATCAAATACGCATATCCCAGTCTCTTAATCTATGCAATAGGTGATCACATAATAATTTTAAAGTGTCCACAACAACTAGTTTTAACAGCCGCAAACAGATTAAAACTAGCATTATTACAATTAACACCTCGATCCGGCATTATACCAATTCAAACGAAAGATAGTAGGAGACACAAAAAAGCTAACACCAAATTATACAGCCAATTGAGAGGAAGGACTAAAAGGAAACGGCAGAGTTTCATTATATGGTATGTTGAAGCTGAGTATCAAATTAAACCTGATTATACACCTCATTCAACTAAATCCAGAACTCATGTAAAACCTGATTAATACACTTTCATTCAACTTCATCAAATACCCATGTGTTCTTTTCCCTCTAATTTAAGTAAATGAGGGGTACCAGTATTGTTTCCGTTAAATTGTAACGACATTAAAACAATGAAACAGTAAATTCATTCCGTTTTGTCGTGTGACTCATTCCACTGACCAATAAACATCAAATTACAAAAGGAAATACAAATGCATCTTAGGGTTAAAAGGGAGGCATCCAAATGAACAGAAATCCCTAACATTTACGTATAAGCAAAACCAAGGCTCAATTTGCGCAAAACCATTCTTTGATCCCAATATCGCTGCATTGCAACTGCCCTGAATCAAAACATTATAAGCAGATATTTCGCAGCGAATGGGGATGCATTTGAAAACTTGTACGAATGATAAAGACCAGTTGCCAGAGGCATAAGGATCAGCATCGACACAACAACCAAGAGGTTCAATTTCGTAATGTAAAACAGGGATTCGACAAAATAACATGAAGCAAAAAAGATATAATCCGGAACATTGAGAATATAAAAACCATTTAAACTAATCGAGTTCGGACAGATAGATAGAAACTAGAACCAAAATCACATGAAAAATAACAGATCTCAAAATCCTTTTAAACAAAAATACCCTAAGCGGTGAGAACAACGGCTCCACCGGCCTCCTTGATCTTCTTCTCGGCGATCTTGGAGATAAGTTTGGCCTTCACAACGAGAGGCTGGTTCTGAGGCAAAACACCTTTACCCAAAACCTTAAAGTAGCCAAACTGGGTGACATCGAGCAAAGGAGCTTTGTCGGCGGTGGCCTTGTCTTTGGCCTCCTGGGGGAGAAGGGACCATAGCTTGTCGATGTTGACGATGGGGCAATAGAACTTGTTACGGAGCTTGTGGAAGTAACGCATACCCACCTTACCGAAGTAACCGGGATGGTACTTGTCGAAGAGGATACGGTGGTGGTGCATACCACCGGCGTTACCGCGACCTCCGGGATGCTTTCTGTGCTTTCCGATACGGCCGTGCCCGGCGCTCACATGACCTCTCTTCTTCCTGTTCTTCTTAAACCTAGTCGTCATTTTCTCTTCCTCTCTCTCTTTTCCTCTCTCCCTCACTATCTATCTCACGGAGCGGCCGCACCAATGAATTAGGGTTTTGGGAATTATATAGCATGCTTCGAAGGTTGTTTTCCCAATTTACCCTCGCTCATTCAACCTTTTTCATTTTGTTTATGAAAATTTTCAATTTTCACTCTCACATTCACACGGCTTTTTTTTTTTACATAAAAGGATTAGTACGTGTTAAAAATATATATTTAAAAAATTAGTGCAGTACTTTAATTTTTTCAAAAAAACTATTAAATAGTTTTATTATCATATAATTTCAAAAATTTAATGTAAGGCTTGAGTTTTTTTTTTCTTCATGTTTATTTTTCTCTCTTTACCTCGTTCCTTTTCTTTTTCTTTTAACTCTGGAGATGATTCTTGTCACAACCCGTAAATTAAACTTTTATTAGGCTCGGTCACGTGGCGACCGGCCGGTCTTCCCAGGTAAGTGGGAGACCAAATCTGCAAAGTAATTAATTTTTCCTTTCTTGTAATCCGTGCAGCGACGGCGTAGCAGGGAAAATTCCTGAGAGTGGAAAACAGGTGGCGTCAGTAGGATAGACTGGATGTTTGTAGTGGAAACCAGGTGGCATCATATGAATGGCCGACCGCTGTATTGAAGGTAAGAAGAAAACAATGCAAATTATCTCTGCATGCAATCTTCTTCTTCTTCATCAAATCTCGTTTTCTGAAATCTCAAAGTTCTCTTCCTTCTCTCTAAAAACTATCTACCTTCTCTCTAGAATTCTAACCAAAACACTGTTCCGATCATCCTTCAGATCACTTTCAAAGACTTTTGGAGCTCATTCCTTATACTTGAACCGTCTAGTTCTGTATTGCGTTCGGTAAGTTCTCATAACTTCCTTCTCTGACTTTAGTTTTCTCATTTCCTACATGCATGCACCATTAAAGCTTGCATGTCTCTGTAAAACATTTCTCTGAACCTTTATTTTGTATATCATTCTAGATTTTTGAAACTTTAGAAGAGTTAGTGGTTATCAATCTACTGTCCAAGTTTAGCTGGAGTTAAGAGGTAAGGGAAGTTTATGAAAATTCAAGATTTATTTTCTATGGTTGAATATCTGATTTATGGTATGTTTGAATGAATATGGTATAATGAAAGTTTGAATCTTGCGTTAAATTGAATTCTGTGATTTTTAGATTCAAAAGAGTGTATAAGAACTTAGTATAACTGATTTTATAATCGAATGGTCATTATGACCGTCCGGTTTCCCATTACACCTTGAATTGATTACTTATTTCTGAACCTAAGATATATTATTAAGTCAGTCATTTCGGATTTTCTGTCTTACACAGAACGTCCGGTTTATAATTATAGTATCCATTTGATAAAGCGTCCGGTATTTTACCGATTCTTGATTTCTCACGGAGTGTCCAGTTTAGTAAGGACATTCACTTTTCTGAAGAGAACCTGTCTACTTTATACCGTCCGTTTTTCTTCAATCTAGTCAGTTAATTTTCCATTGATCAATCTCTTTATTCAATTCTCATTAAATAGTTGAGTTTCTCTTTTGTTGATTTAAACTCCGTATTAATTATTCCGATCGGTTTTCATTAGTTACATTCATTTCTGTTGATGAACCATCATTGATCGTTCCGTCCGGTTTTCATTAGTCAAATACTCCTTACTTATATTCTGTTGAGTTTCCTACTTTAAATTTATAATAAGTTGTCATTTATGTTGGATTGAATTGTAAGAGAATTCCAAGGAGGAATGTCTCATGTTTTAAGTAAATTGATTTAGTATGACCGTGGTCATAGGCTCAGGTTCTGACTCTATTCCGATATTCCGTGATTACATCACCTCAAGTAGAGGGGAGTAATTCATGCGTGGGAATGGCGGGAGGTCCTCTAGCCTCAGGGTATTTTGATACCGAGGTGGTTCCATTGGACTAACCTCGGGTGGCGGTTTGTTGAGTGTATCCCAGTCAGGTCCACCCGGGTGCAGAAAGCGGCGAGCATACAGGGTCATACGTCCGGACAAGAGTTTTGAATAATTGATGTTGTTGATGTTTCTTTCATGAGTTTATTTGGGAAGTACTTATGTATTATTGATGATCGTGTTAATATAGTAAATGAATTATTGAATTCTTCATAAGCTTACCCTGTTATGTGATTTTGTTTTGACTATGTTTCCGTTCGGTATCCGACCGTTCGGACGTTCTCTTCACTGCAATGATCATCCTTTTTGGTTGTGAGCAGAAGGATCTCAAGAGGAGTCTCTGGAAGAAGTATTGCTAGAAGAGCAACCTTTGGAGGTGCTGCCTGAGCACTTTGCCGGACCGTCCGGTCCCTAATTCTATTTTTTATTTCTTGTTGTAAATTCTGTAGATGGCGGTCGGTTAAGTTATTTTGTAAAGCCGTCCGTCCTAGAGTTTACTCTCAGACTACCAATCTGTATATTTTTGAAGGATTATGTTATATATGTATATACCAGCTTTCCTTCTTTATCTCTTAATTATTGTTTCCTCTACTGTTCTTTAGTATTGTTATGATAACTCCTAGAATAAAATATAATTTTGTTCTATATATTTATTGGAATGTTACAATTCTCAAGTTTTTCATAAGTAGAATGTACGCGTAGAACACAGCTGATTATGGAACAATTTATCTGATTAGAAAATAGAATTTAAAAATTATATTGTTTTATTAAATTTGGATTAAATATTTTAAACGGCAAAATGTTGGGCCTATCGGGATTTAACACAAACGACATGTTCATTGAATTTATCTCTCCAAACTATATGTCTAAGGTTCAAACATTTTATAATTAAGATAAAATAATATCATACTCATTGATCTATGTATTGACGAATAGAAAAAGAAAAAAAAAAATTGTCCCTTGTCGATGTTCAATTACATTAGGAAATGAAAAAAAAAAAAACCTTTATGATGTTGGGCTACTTTACATATTTTAATTTTGTAGAAATGTGGTTTAATTTTTAAACTTAAATAAAACGGTATTATAATTCAATATTCGTACAAACTAGTGTTGTTCAACGTTTAATAAATATTTTGAGAGTGGCAAACTTAATTACACGTTAACCTTATTAATTCAAAAATAGTAAATTTATTATCAAAATCAAATTTTATATGTTTATTAAATGTTGAAATTAAAATAATGGTTACAAATACTATTTTTTTAATACAGAATCATCTTAAACTTATTTAACCTATGAACTATCATAAACTTATTTAACCTAAAATAAGTTAGTCTTAACATAGTTGTAGTATGGACTGCAACGAGGAGTGGGCTTCGGGTCGGCGTAGAGTCCACAAGAAAAAAATGTAAGATTGGCTGAATACTTTAATCTATTATGTATAACTGCAGTCTCTATGGACTAACATAAAAACAGCAGGACAAATTAACCCACATAGTTTGTATTGTGTGAATTTGTTTCAAAATATGTCTACTAATATTTTGTTAAATTTATCATTAATTAAGTTTGTTTTTAGAAAATCTTGCATGAGTTCACAGTTCTATTTAACTTTAATTACTTGAAATTTAATTTATTGTTTTGGTTATATATATTTAATATAAAATTTTAACAAACTATTTAAAAATTAAAAATAATAAAATTATGAATATTTAATATTTAAAAAAATTATAGAATTTATTATTTTTATTAATTTAATTGAATGAAAATATATTTATTAAAATTTTGAACACTAATATTCTACATGTTGTAGTTGAAGAAAAAAATTACAAAAATAAATAATTCCTTATGTGAGACAGCGGACAAATATTATATTGAAGGGACTAAAAAGTGGATATTATTTCTTGCATCCTATCAAATTCCGGCCTTACCCCATCAAAAAGCTACCAGAATTTTGTTTTTTCGAATGACAGGGAGGAGTGATGGCTTGTTTTTTGGTTTCAGAAAAATAAATTCTGAAAGTGATAGGATGTAAAAAGAAATTTGATAACACTCTAAAACATTAGTTCGTATTTCTTAGGTCAACAGGCCAATCGACATTTCCATTTTTAATTTTTTAAAAAAATGTGTTTTGAATAATTTTAATTTCGTTTAAAGAAACAACAATCTGTTTAATTTAGTAGACTGTTCAAGTTGGAAAAAAAAAAAAAGTAGCATTTAAGATAACTAAATTATATATTATATTCGTGTTTGAATTTAGTTGAATTTTATATAGAATAACAGTCAAGTCACTGATCGGTCCAACAGGGTGTGTTTTTTTGGATGGATTTAAGGGAGATGATTTGGGAGAGATAATTTGAATAAATTTGAGTGGATTTGAGAGTAATTTTTTTGTTGTTTTTTTTAAGTGGATTGTGGGTAATTGAGAGTAGATTTGAGAGTAAAGTTTGTAAGGATTAGTGTTGGATTTGATTGATTTGACAGATTAAAAATATTAGTTTAATATGTAGAAATTAAAGATTACCAAAATACCTCTAGTTATTAAAGTAATATAAAATATTATTTTTAATTGTAAAAATATTTATAAAGATAAAAAAATTAACATTAATTATTAAAATTAATTTTGAAATTATTATAAGAAAAAATGTTTATAAAATAATAATTTTTACAATAATTATTAATATTATATATAACTGTAAAAATTATTATAAGAAGAAAAAAAAATTAGTTTTTAACATGAAAATAAATTGCATTATAATTATTATAATATGTTTATTATTATTATGTTTATATTTATTATTATTATTTTATTATGTCTGCATCATTTGTTTCCAATCCCTTTCATTTTGAATTTTTATATTCAAATAAATAGAAATCAACAACACAGTTACAAAAATTGTAAAAGGACAATGTGAAATCTCAAATCTTCTCAAATCTGTGTTGAAAAAGTGGTTTATCCTGCAATTCTTCGCTTTCCATTTCTCGCCAATTCTTTGAGACGAACATAAAATAAATTGACAATCCGTCTTCGCGGTAACAGTAATTTCTTTTGAAACGACGGCATTAAATTTAGACCTTGGTTATTTATTAAAGAATTACATCATCTAATCATTAGCCGTAGAATTGGTAAAATAAGAACTTATACTGCCTTTGAAACTCATTGGAAACAAAATTTTACGTTAATCTACTTTTTTTCTACTATTACCATAAATTTTAATTCAGAACATACATTTAATATATTTTTCTGCATTATTTATGCAGAGGGAAAGAAGCCGTGTATTTTCCATTCTTCTTTGAAACAAAATGATAACTGAATAAATTTATTTTGTCTTCTTTTGTTTTTATTCTTCTTTTAGTTTAAATATCAATCTAAAATATGTTTAAAATATTAAAAATTTAAAACTATTAAATTAAAAAAATTATATTCATTCATTTTTAAAATTTTAAAATAAAATATATATCAAAATTTGAAACAAAACTAAATTCTAAATTTATATCGAAATTTAAGAAGTAAAAATAAATTTAACCCATTAACCTTTTACTTTTGATCACCTATTATCCAGATTTAATGCCTTTATCAAGTCAAAGGAGGAAAATAGGTATATACATGTATCAATCATCCACGACATATTTTTTCCAAACTTTTGCCCTAAATCCAACATTGTGTTGTTTCAAATGTAACAGTGGTCACATGCAAGCATGCTCAAAATTCTACCACCCCAACATAGTAAAACTCAATTTCCCTAAAGCAGCATCAAAACTATAGATACTGCCAAGGCCTCTTCGAACCTAGAGGAATGGAATTGGAACCTGATGTCAAACCTCGATTCCCATAGCCTCCACGTCCTCTTGCGCGAAAACTTCCCCCTGATCCTACATAAACATAAGAACTACTTACAGTCTCTCCTAATGAAAACCACAAACTTCAGCTTCAACAAGAAATTCTTATTACCATATTGACCAGAACCAGCTGACCGAACCATTGCAGACAATGCAGGACTCACATCCTGACCAGCATCTTGTAAAATCTTGATCAGATCCCTAGCAAACTTGGCATTGGCGTGTGTAAAAAATGTGTAAGCAGTTCCTTTGGCTCCTGCACGACCAGTTCGACCAATTCTGTGTACATAATCTTCCAGGCTTGATGGAAAGTCATAATTGATCACACATTTAATGTCCTTCACGTCTACAAGCAACATAGTAAAACATCATTAGAAATTAAGAGTAAGGTTTAAAAATGGATAAAATTGAAAAAACCCTTATCCCTGAGCTGTAAGATTCTAGAGATCAAATGGATCAAACTCAACACATTCATCACATCAATGTGCCCACCTTAACCTTCCAGGGATAAGGAGCTACTTCACCATCATGCCATCTACCACATCCAATTATTGACTAAGCATGCATGAGTCGACCGGGCTGCAAATACAATCAGCTCCATAATTGTGGATGGGGGATCAATCAATTTGACTATGTCCTTAAAAAACGTATGACAGGCATATGATCTATATCTCTTCAGTCTACACTATCAAATTATTGATAACTAACCTTCAGTCAAGCATGTAAACCACCATGCATTAACCCATTCTATGAAATCTACAGGACCACACGTGTTATGTCACCTCAGAAGTTATAGATCAATATCCGAGCCATATCAAAGGAACTCTGACCCAGGAATCCATATAACTTGACACCTAAAAGGTTAGTTCCCAAATTAACAGAAACATGCAGTCTACTGATTGCAACAAAACAATTTCATCTCAGGATGCAAGTTAGTAATCCCTTGGTCAAGTTACAGGCAGTTCCAACATACTGACAATATGGCCCGTACACACCCAAACCACAAATTATATCAAGGAGTACTGGACAGCAGCCGGCCAACTATCCCTATGGTTGAAGTTTTAGACCTAGATAAAAAATCCTAAGCTTCTAAACACGATGATCCTACCAAGACCCCGTGCAGCAACATCAGTGGCAGTCATTATTGGACTTCTGCCACTCTTAAATTCAGCCAAGACCCAATCCCTTTCAGCCTGGTTTTTATCACCATGGATGGATAGTGCTGGCCACCCATCCATTCTCATTTGTCTAGTAACTTGATCACATCCCTTTTTTGTCTCCATAAAAATTAGAATCCGGCTCCCGTCCATCACTTCTTTCAGCAGCCTGATTAATCTGCATTTTCAAGCTAAAGTGTTAATTTGGAAAGCATAAACCCTTGCCACCATATAGTATCAGTGAGGACACAAACCTATGATATTTCTCCATGTCTGTTACAACTTCAACAACTTGATTTATAGATTGATTTGCCTTCAGGTTTGGTGACCCAATAATTACCTATAGGATCATGATAACCCACGGGAGAATGCACTCATCAATAATCAACCAAATGACATCTAATTAATTCAATTCATAGCACAAAATTATTTTCTTTGAAGAAATAGCAAAATCAAATTTAGGTATCCATAAATGATAGATGATAAAAAAAATGAGTGGAATAACTATTGTATCAACCTTGTACGGATTGCGCAGAAATTGCCTTGCCAGAGTTTCAACCTCCCTTGGCCATGTAGCACTCCATAATAATGTTTGCCTATCTGGTCGAATCTAATATTTCAAATCACAAATTAATTAAATGCGCCTATTATGCATAATCAATATGAAAACCACACAGGTCATATAAGAATGTGATAACTATGAATGTAAGTCATACAAACTATTCATGAGAATGGTCAAGAGGAAAAATTAAAAATTACTTAATGATACAATCACTTAAAAAGATTCGGTGTATTTATCCATCTTGATCATTTAAATATGATTTAGTGGTTCTGATAGGATATAATGTTTATGATAGGAGGAAACAGATTAAGAAGTAGTTGTTAGTTAGGTTGTTAAGGTAAGTGAGGTTTCCTTTATATCGTGGGGGGTCGGGACTTTTGGATAATTTTGTAGATTGAGCTTGAACTCTTCGCGAAGGGGAAACAATTGGAGGAGAGAGTACTCTCCTATTTTTTGTGTTCTTTTCAATCTATATAATAAAGAATATTCCTGTTCTTTCTTTTTTCAATTCTGGGTTCCTAACAAATTGGTTCGACCTACCAGATCCGGAAGAAAGAGAGACATGGAAGAAAGAGTAAATACTTTGGAGAAAGGTGCCAGCAAACAAGGAAGAGCCATGACAGAAAAAAAAATGCAAGAAATAAGGGAAATCGTCCAAGAAATGAAAGACATACTGCAGGAACTTATAAATCAAGAAAGGGGCTCAAAAGAAAGGGAGAAATCTGTTGACGGAGCAAGAAAGGAGGGGAGAGGGGAACTTCTTCATGACATCAGGAAAGGAAAGAAAGAGGTAAAGAAGGGTATGATTGCTGGGAAAGATAGTCTGCAAGACATCAAGAAAACAAAGAAACCCTCAAATGGAGGAGAAAATTCAATCAATTGGAAGAAAAGAGAAAAGGATATCAGTGAAGAGGATGTGGAGACCAAGCCTGTGAAGGGGAATGTTGTTACCATTATTTTGGTGAATGGGGTGTCAAAAGTTGTTGTTTTGAGTGTTGATTGTTTTGCAAGAATTAGAGGGCAAGACAGGAGAGAAGAGAATATATGTGAAGGGGAAGGCAAAAACGAAAACTGTAATGGAGACATTGTTGTTGTTGCTGCTGAGAAAGTTACAGAAGTTGTTGTTATAAGGGTGGATAATGTGACAAATGTTGGTGGGGAAAATACATCAGGTGAAGACTGTGATGGAAATGTTATGACTCTTGCTTCTCAGAGTGAAGTTGCAAAAGTTGTTGTTTTCCGGGGAGATAATGTGGTAGGTCATGGTGCGTATGTCAAAACAGGGAAGGAGGATGAAGACAAAAGAAAGAAAGCACAATGTGGTGGGAACATGGTGGCTATTACTTCTGGGAATAGAGTAGAAGATGTGGCTGTTTTGATTGGGAAAAAATTTATCTAAGAATTCAAGATATTGGTGTCACAAGCAAACAAAACACCAGAAGATGAATTGCAGGGATATTTCTTTGCAGGGCTGCAATCTAACATTCAAAATCAGTGGTAAATATATGATTGTTATTGTGTGAATCCAAATTAAAATCATATGTATTAAAGTTTTCAACATAAAACATAAATTATTGTCATCGTAAAACTATTATTGCTTTATAGATTAGATATTTTATTGATAAGTATCAGGAAAGTATCCTAGAGTATCAGACACGGATTCGTGATCCAAATTGAAGTATTGGTGCATCATAGAGTCTCACCATAGTTCTCACCTCATACAAGAGAGGGAGTATAATTTTGAACACATTCTCCCTATGCAAGTGAGTGGGTAATTGACCTCTATTCTTTCATGACTAATACTTAAAAAACAAAGTGCTACAAAAAGCTATGATTATGGAGACTAGCCAGAAAACTATTAAGTTTACTTTCATCGAATAGGAGTGGGGCCAAATAATTACCGTCTTGAGAGCAAATGAGTCAAAGTTTATTTAAAATATCCAGCATATCTATCATACCAAGACACCCCAGGATGTGTATTCTATATTCCAAGTCTCTTTCCTTGTTCCAGGCATGGCCACTAAATCTCACATGTTGAGCTGAATTTTATGTAGTTGTACAGAGTAAAAATAAAGTCAATTAAATCATTAGTGACTATCTTAATTAATCACCAAAGTCAAATATTTTTGTACTGGATGTGCTAATCTTTGGTACCAATAAATGTTTAACCTTCCATTTGGATTTCAGAATAGGAATTTTATGATTGCTGAGTAGTTGAGGAAGTGGAGGGTCTGCTTCTAATAAGGCAACAGGGCGGGCCAGGTTTAGCTCACTCTAACTTTATCCCCACAAAAAGACGAGACAGGATCAGGTTAATGCTTACAAGTGACAGCTTTAAAGTTTTAATACTCATCGCCATTGTTGTGTTTTAGCAAGTTCAGGAGGTTTTATCAGGTTCAACTAAATAGCCGTCACAACATTTTTTACAATTTTAGTTTACACGCATTTTAAATAACTTATAGATTACGTTGTTAATTATACTTTACTTCAAACAATACAAAAAAAAATGAATTTAGAAAATAAAAGTTAAAAATTATATTTAACCAAATTTATTGTTTTAAGTTTGTCATTTAATAATTCAAATGATAAAACTGTTATAATAAAATGTGTACAAATATATATATATATATATATGATGTAAAATATACATATAAAAAGTACCGAACGGGAACAAGAATTGATTCAGGGCAAGTAATAATCAATGCACTCCTTGCCACGTCCCAATAGAAAAAATCAGGTAACAGTACCAGAACCGGGTCAAAACGAGTATTAACAGTCAAAGTCGGTTCGTGTTAGTACCCGAAAGTTGCCATCCTTGTCTGCTTCGGATTTCTGAATTGAATTATTTTAAAGACCGGCAGATGGAAGGCAGGGAAAATGTGTGGAACAATGGAATTCTTCAGACCCTTAACTACAACTTTTGAAATAATGTCGCTTTTAATTATCGTACTATTTAACTTAGTATCATTTTCTCTCATGATTGAAATTGTTCTTCATTTCCCAGCTTTTCATTACTAATATTCAAAACGCACAGCCATGGCCCAAGACACATAATCCAGAACAAAGGGGACTTGAACAGGAAGGGGGCTAGATCTCGTTGGCAAACTATAGGAAAATCAAAAGGAAATAGATTCACGAATTTTTATCCCCACTATTTAGTAATTACTAGTCACAGGTTAGTTGTGAATAATACCTGGTCTACAATTTTCCGTATCTGAGGTTCAAAACCCATGTCCAGCATTCGATCAGCTTCGTCCAAGACAAGGTAAGTCACTCTTTGAAGGTTTGTGTGCTGAGCTTCCAACATATCTATTAGACGACCAGGTGTCGCAATAACAATCTCAACGCCTACCAAGCACCAAAATCTAGTCATCATGTTCATGTTATTCCAAAATTAAGATCAAAATACAGTAGGCTAACACAAGTAAAGGTGAACCAAGTACCTCTTCTAAGCTCGCGAATTTGGGGGCCCTTTGGTGCACCACCATAGATGCACGTAGTTCTAATATTTGTTCGAGACCCAAATTTCAGAGCCTCTTCTTGAATTTGAATAGCTAGCTCTCTCGTTGGTGCTAATACTAAGACAATGGGACCGTCACCATGTGCTGAAAAAACAGCAAACACATTTATCATAACATAATAAAATGGAAACTTAGCATATGACAGACTACGCATGGAATCCAACACATACCCAATCGAGGTTGAGCATTGACGTGCACTAATGCAGGAAGCAAATACGCCAAAGTTTTACCCGAGCCAGTCTCAGCTATGCCAATTAAATCTCTACCCTTCATTGCCATGGGCCAACCCTGAGCCTGAATTGGAGTGGGCTCAGCAAAACCCAGATTGGCAATGACCTCAAGGCAATAATCTGACCCAACAAACAACATCACACTCAGACAAAAAATAACCAAGTAGTAATATAAACAAGCACAAAAAAAGGCAAGGCAAGAGAATAAGCAAGTCAAATACCAGGAAAATTCGCCTCATGGAACATCCGTACAGGTTTCGGCACATCATGCCCATTCACGGTGATCTCTCTAGAAGCACGGTAATGCATAACTTCTTGCTCGGACATGGCTCTCAACGCAGGGCACTCAACGTAAAAATTCTTCTCAAAAGGGACCAAATTCTTAAAACTCTGCTTCGGAAGTGTAATATTGTTCAAATCGTCCCTAGAAGATCCACCATCATGTCTACCTCCTCTCCTGGAGCCCCTAAAACCGTGAACCCCGCCTCCACCGCCACCACCACCTCTTCCACCGCCACTGCGACCTATGTCGTATTTTCTATCACTCACGTGACCATTGCCCACTCTACCACCACCTCGTCCTACGCTAAAACCCCCAGGAGGGGGTACAAATGGTGGAACCGGAGCAACGGGTGCGGATCCTAACCCATTGGACCTAAAGACGCCATAAGGAACCACGTCGCCGCGACCGCCGAAAGGCGGCGGAATAGATCTAACGAAATCGCTACGACAAGAGAACAAGAAAAACATGATTTTTTTATTACGTTAAACAATTGCAAACGAAAAAAATAAAGAATGGGAGAACGTACCTGCGACGAGTGTGAAAAGAAGCGGGATCAGAGTATCTACTGTCGTAGGGGTTCATCTCGCAAAACGCTAGGGTTCAGAAGAAAAAACTCAATCAAATGAATGTTTAGGAAATGATGGGAGAAAGAAAAACGAAAACAGAAGAAAGAGAGATTCGAAAACAGGAGCACTCAGGTTGCTATTTGACAGTGGACGGAAAGGGACTAGCTTCTTTTACTTATAGTTCTTCTTTCCTCCTTTCCGTCACAGGCCATTCAAAATCTCATCGACACCTTTCAAAACTCTTCGTTTATGCACCAATATTTTTTTAATCTTCTAAATACTCTTTCTTCGTTTTCCTATTAAAAATTTAATTAGACCCTTAAATTTTAAAAAATTTAATTTATTTCTTTACTTTCTAAAAATGGGTTCTCCTACTTCGACTCATTACCAATATGAATCAATCTATTTTTTTTATTTATTAGTAAGTTGAAAAAATTTGAATCTCATTCGATCATCATATGACTGGTAAGTTAAACGGATTTTAAGATAAATGGATTAATTTATTTGTTCATTTAATTATAAGTTTTTTTTCAATTTTAAAAAAATTAATATTTTTTCTAATTCAAATTTAAATAAATTTCAGTAAAAAATATCTTAAAATTTCATAAACAATTCAAAATAAAAAAAATACAATCCAAAGTAAGATTAGAGTGAATAAATCCATAATATTTTGTTCTCTTTAAGCATCCTCTTATTTGTGTCTTTCTACAATACAATAAAAAAGAGAGTTAACTATTAATATTAAAACACAAAGTAATAAATAACTAAATTAATTTTATAGTAAGGTGAATAATGTTACCGGTTAGTTCAAAATCATACAACCAATTTTGAGTTAAATTAAGTGTGTCAACATTTTTTGGAAGAATAGAGAAATAATATTTAGTTAGCACACGAGAATCAAGACTAAAGACAGACTCGTTAGCAACTATAATGATAGGAATGCTAAGAACATCACAAGTCATTTTAAACAAGTTTGAAATTCTACTCCCACTCATTTTAAGGATTAGAATTGAACACGTTACAATATCAATATAGAAACAACCTTGAAAAGCAAAAAATATGTATGGAATAAGTGATTCCATGCACATTATACTCGATTCCATTCATGTTGGAATCGATTCCAACTTCTTTTCATAATTATAAAATCAGTTCCAGTATCAATGAGAATTAATTTCCTTCCTTTTTAAATTAGTTCTATTCTTTCTTTCAACTTCAAGTAGAAACATCCATCCTTTATCATCATGGAACCTCACCATAGATCATCCACTTGCGGGTTGTTAATCATTAACCATGCACCACATCATGATCCCAATCCAATAACTCACCTTAAAGACCATAACTAGCACACAACATGCACGTGAAAAACAACCTATGTTCATTATCGAGGGTATAATTATATTTGTCCATGCATCACCCTCAAATCACTTCACTTAAAGCGAGTTTAAAAAATCTCACATTCTATTTATTTCACTTTTGTTTCATGAGAATATTTTGCTCTTAATTTCAAGTATTCGATTGCATAAGTTTCAAACCTTGAATAAACTTTTCCTCTTATAACAATCTTAATTACACATTTTTTTTCACTTGTGTTATGTTTAAATAAATATTCTCAATTTCATTGAATTAAATTTGCATCATACATTTGATTATCTTTATTTATTTATAATATTTTTATTTATTATTTATTTTTATTTTACGAGAATGTTTACCTCTTAAATTTAAGTATTGAATTACATAAACTCTTAATTTAATTCAAGTTTAAAATATGAAGAATCTAAGTTTAAATTCGAATTATTAATAATTTTGTTATTGGTGTGATTTCATTCAACTCATATATTATAAATTTCTAATAATATAAAAAGAGATCTTAGTAAATATTTATACAACTATAATATTTTTCTTAATATTTAACTTCCTAAAAAAAATAATATTTTATTATTATTAAATATTTTGATAGTATCTTGATTTATTTAGTGTGTTTTTTTTATATAAAAATGATTTAATTGATATTTAGAATAGTAAAAATAGATATGCAAGTGTACCTATTACTAGATCAGAATGAAGATGAAACAAAAATGATGTACTCGCTGAATTTGCAAAGGAAAATGTGAATGAATTTTTATTACAAAAAATGAGAGTAGGACAATGAAACTTACACCTCTCTTGTCCTCTCACCTTTTCAAGTAAACACACCCTAGGAGGTGGAAAAAGGTAAAAAGAAAAAAATTGATAAAAAAAGAAAACAAAGAAGAGAAATGGAGAAATGATGTGGAAGGGTCGACAAAATAAGGAAAAAAAGAAAAAAAAGTTGTGCAAAGTGGATGCTAGAAAAGAGAAAATCATGTGAAAGGTGATAAACTGTGGAGAAAGGTGCAACAAGAAGGAGAAAAAACTTAAAAAAGAAGAAGAAACTGATCACTTCCACTAATTTTATGAAAAAAACACCACTTAAACCCTTTTAAATAAAAAAGTGAAATTAAATAAATTAAAAAGACATTGAATAAATAAAAATACCAATTAAATCTAAAACATATTACTCAGTTTTCACACAGGAGCAGAAAGATAGAACTCATGCTGCTGATAGACATGATATTTTTCAGTAAATAAAAAAAAAATATTACCAATACACATTATGGAATTCATATAGATGACTTCATATTGTAATTTAAATTTAATTGAAATGATCAAAAAAGCTGTTTATACAGTTCACATAATAATAGAACATAAATGTGTCACTCATATTCAAGACAGAAATTCCCTCGTATCCGCAGACAAATTCACAGAAGTTTTCTTCCCAAAAATTAATAATATGATGGACATGAGTTTTCTATGTAGATCACAAAATTACTTTTGACCTATGGTTGGTGGTCCGATTTAGTTCCTCATGATTGAAAGTTGTAATTTTCATTACTCAACACGCTGGAAAACTAAGACTACTCGTTGACCCAGTGCTTGTTTTTGCTGGTGTGAGAAATGTACTATATACCATCATCTTCTTTGATGCACCCTGTAAGCAAGGGATTGTAGATAGAGTTTGAGACTATAAAAGGAAAAAATACAGGCGACAAAACAAAAATGAAATAAAATATATGGCAGAATAGAATAGGCAATTAAATTAGTTATCGAAACATATATCATAATATCATGCATTGGTGAAATCTACATCTTCCCAGTCTAATTTATTGTACATATAGAGTTGAGAGAGAAAATCAATAGTTGACTGAACTGGACTTGCCTGAAAAGCAAATGCACTGTAAGAAGTTGCTTTTGGAGTGATTTTTACTCTGCGATGCTTGGCCATAGGATACCAAGCCATCCATGTAAGGGTCTGACACAAACACTTCGCCATTATAAACCAAGGTAACTTCACAGGTATTCGGTGCATGTTTCTTTACGAACTCTCCAATGCTCAGTTTGTTGTTGCGCCTAATGAAAACAACAAATTAGAGAAAGAAGATACACAATCCTTAATCTTTAACATGTCCTTGTCGATGTCATCCATTTGTGAATGAAATCCAAGTAGCGATAACATACCGTGTGTAAGGTAGCCTTTTGATTCCAATGACAAGGTTGGTTATGCTAAGTATAGAGATGAGATCCAGAATTGCTTTTCCTGTGTCATTGCTCTCCAGAAGTAACGTTTCTGCTATTACCTGGGAGAGAAAAGAACACGGAGACAATTAGAAATTGGTAACAAAATTAGATTTAGATTAATTTAGTATGTTTTTGTGGTCTAAATAAATTCTAGAGATATCATAGTCGTAAAGTAATCAAGTCATACATTGGCTTCATTACTCATCTTAATGTACTTCTGCAAAAGATCCTTCCTCTTGTTGTTCACTTCATTCACGTATAGTCTCACTTGCTGTGGGGTCAGTTGACTTCTTTCAAACCTTCCAACTATCAGATAAGTTATTACCACCAGGTAGATATAATTCAAGGTTTGAAATTCAGAGTTTGAGATGTATTCTTGATAGACAATGCACAACTTTGAAACATTTATGCTACAGTCCATACTAGAAATGAAAAGAAATGACTAGTACGTATCATACAAGCCAACATAATTAAAATTCTTAGTTATAGTAATCTAGCAATGGCATATATTGGTATTGTGTCGGTAAGGAGAGAGCAGAATACTAAAGAATGACGCGTAATAACAGGTGTCACTAGAATATATTCCAAAGGAGCAAAATCGGTTGTGACAAAGAACTAATCTACTGAACTCAAATGGAAAAGATTAATGGTTACCTGGAGTAGGAATCAATGTGATTGGAGAAGAGACGTGGACAAGAAAAATCCTGGAACCGGGAGAGACAGCATGATCAAGAGCCCATTTCACTGCATCCAAGTCATCTTTGCCAACAGCAACATACAGATCATCAACCCTTCTATCTTTGTTTTTTGTTATGCTGTTGCCATCCTCAACTATTTCCACAATTTCTGTTGACAACGTTTGCATAGAATAGCGGCCATAATCACCGTTTTCTTGGTCAACCACCTCATCATTAGCCCCGTTTCTGCTACTAATTAAACTTTTAATTTCTTCAAACGCTCCAGAAATTTCAGGAGTCATTATTTCTTGGGAGTTATAGACGAAGGAATCTCTACCGGCAGTAAAATGGAAGCCATTAACTCCATTTTTGTCACTTCTCTTGAGATCTCCAAATGCTTGTGCAGTTTCTAGCAACCATAGTTGAGAATTGTAATAATCCTTTGCTTCTCTTGGGGTGTGATTCACATCTTCCATATCTCTGCCTCTTTGTCTCCACTTTCTCACATTACAAATGAGGATAGGAAATGAAAGGAATTATTGGTTGATTCTAAATTGGCATTTCATGAAGGCTTCGTTGCTATCAAAGCCTCAAACTATGTGAAAAAGGAGTTTCTCTTCTGTCACTTAAAGTATATATTTTTGGATGAAAACTCTTTTGTCGATATCAGCAGTTCATTGGACGTCTCATACTATGCTGACCCCTTTTTCATTTTTTAGTGTGTTTTGGGTATTTAGTTGTAACAATGTAGGCTTCTTGCTATAATCGCTTTAACTTTAATAACCCTTGAGGGTTAGTTAGAACCATGTCATTTTTGTCTATGTACCTCCAAGGTTTTGGTGTGCTAATATTTGAGAAATCTAGCATTATTGTTTCTACGGTCATAATGGTATCAATGGAATATAAGGGTTAACATTCTCTAAAATGATCACATGGGTGCTTGGTTTATTGCCAGCTTAATCCTTGAAGTTTGGCTTGTTTAACGTAGGTACCCATCATGATTAGAATGTCTGAAGAAAAAGGACGGCAGGAAAATCAACCAGTTAGCAGAAACTTCTGAAATGTTATTTGCAATGAGGAAACTAATACAGGGAATTGTGTATCTTACAAAGCAATAACCTTTCGTTGATGTCAATGATAAAATCCCTGAACCCCTTCAGCTGTCGTGTATAATATTTTAAGGATATGTAATAATCATAATGTTTACTTAAGGTGTTTACATTCCAAGGACTCTTGCACATCATATGAATTAACAATCATTTGGATGTATTTGAAAAGACCTTTATTTTCGATGAGATGCATTAAATTTGGAATATTGTAAAGTGGATATATATTACTTGTTGGCATTGCTGTCCGTAATTTATCCATCACAGACTAGTATTCATCTAGAACTGATCGATCATTAACCACGATACATCTCTTATAATGAACTAATTTGATAACGAATAAAATCAGCCTTTGATGTGATGTTATTATTCTCTTTAATAGTTTATTTGTGTGATGCACAATTTTCTGCTATATAAAATCTTTATTTCAATGGTAATTGAGGTTACAAAGCTATAACAAAAAATTCATAAATATAATAATTTCGCAACTTAAATTATTATTTGGCAAATATATTATAATAATATAAATGATTAGTTGATAAGTTATACAAAATTATCATCTCGGCACTAGCAGAAAAACACATAACAAAAACAAATTAATTGTCTAATGACTAATAATTGTAGGATTTTAATTAATTTTTAAAGAAGTTTATAACTTTCATAAATCATAATACATTTTTTTCAAGTTTCAACCTACCCACCTACCATCAGGTTTTCCAAAATTTGCCCCTTTTCCTTAAATTTTCTAAACCTAAGCCGGAGTTTCACTTAACGTTTTGATTCATTAAACCTACTATCCCCAAGTTTCACTTCCTATTTGCCTTCGAATTTCACTTCATGTTTGCCTCCAAATTCCACTTCACGTTAATCCCAAACCTATGTTCCATTCATCAAACATGTTCATTTTGAGTGGAGCAAGTCATTGTTGCGTTCTCTTCTCCATCATCGCTCGTGGACTAAGGTTCAACAAGTGCGGTCGCCGACAGGATTCAGAAAACCAGTGCGCAAGCCTTGCCTCTTTCGAGAAATAAGTACTTTTGCAGTCAGCTTTAACTCTTCGCCGTTAAAGCTAAGGTTCGATGAATTCTTCAACTTAGTCGTGTTTTTCTGTCGACGAGGATTTTTCTTTTGAACCTTCTTCAACCCCAACATTTTTTCTACCATATTTCTTGACCTGCTTGTTTGTGTTAGAGCTCCAAATATTTTAATTTAATGATGTCCATAATTTCGTTGAATATTGTTGCTTCATATTTTTATCTAGAGATGGTTAACTATTTATCATTCCCTCGAGGTATAGTTGTGTTTATGATATGCTTAAAGTTCTGAAGTTCATTTTCTGTTCTGATTTTATCAAAACTCCTCAACTACAAAAGAAAATAATTATCGACGGATTTTTATTCACAAAAATATTTTTGTCAATAATTATAATTTATCAACAGATTTTATCAATGAAATTTATTTTTCTTATGACAAATTTTATTGGCGGAATCATTACCGAAAGAATAATCTGTCAATAAATTCATCGATAATGCAATTCATATTTACCAAAGGAAAAATTCGTCGGTAAAATGGGCGAGAATTTTCTCGCCCATTATTTTAATTACCAACGGAAAAAGTTGGTACATCAGTCAGTAAGATGAGCGGGAATTTTCCCACCCGTTTTTCCTCTCTGTCTGCGAGTAGAGTGTTATATATCTCGTTTTTCTCATTTCTTCCTCATTTGTG
The DNA here is from genome assembly GCA_036885675.1 of Vigna mungo. Classification (NCBI taxonomy): domain Eukaryota; kingdom Viridiplantae; phylum Streptophyta; class Magnoliopsida; order Fabales; family Fabaceae; genus Vigna; species Vigna mungo. The sequence continues at coordinate 6,193,915 of CP144696.1, read as the reverse complement.
CGAGAAACTTGTTTTTTTTTCCTACTTCTCCATCTTCCACTCCATATTTCTCTTCTCTTCCACTCCATTGCAGCTACAAATCAAAAACTGTCTCCATCTCCGTTCAACAAGATCGTCGCTCTGTTCAGTCAGGCCGCCTTTCTTCTCTGCAACCACTGTCAGCACCGTTCAATGTCTTTTTTCTTCCCCTTTCACACTTCAGCTACTGTCACCACTGTGCAACCCTTTTTTGTTCTTCCGTTTTCACCGCTGCCATGGGAGAACGCCACCACTGTCGTGGGAGAACCACGCGGAGTAGTGCTGCCAACATGGTGGTTGCATGTTGTGCTGTTGAAAAGGAAGAAAATATGGATGCTCAAAAACTAATTAGGCATTTTTTCCAATCTTTGGGTTTCTAAAACAATTAGAGAACCTAACTTTAGTCTTTGATTTTTGTTTTGGAATTAATTGGATTGTTCTTTTGGTTTAGGAATGAAGAAAGTTTGATAAAAATATTTAAAATCTGAAGAAAAAGAAGGGAAAAGAGGAAGAAGATGAACCAAATCGAGATATTTATTGACGGACTTACTAAAGGATATTTCCTTCAGTAATTACCGGTCGGATTAGGTGGCAATTATCAACAGATTTTTCCTTCGATAATTATCGACAGTCAAAATAGTCCGTCGATAAATATTACCGACAACATTATTACCGACGGAGTTATGACCGTCGGTAATCCATCGAAAAAATGTCATTATCGATGGATTTTGGACATTTCCGACAAATTTTGATCTTTAGGTAATTCCATATATTTTTTAGTCATACATGCATTTGAAATTTTGTTTCATCATTTTATTTTTTTCGTTAAAGTTGGGGAAATTTTTTTCTTGTTTATTATATATGTCGTAAATTGATTTCTTGTTTTGGTTTTGGTTTTAAAGTTCATTTTATATTTTAGTTTTATCACAGCTCCCCTTTATTTCATCAAACTTACATATAAAATCATAAGGAGCTTTCATAAAATCAAAACAGAAAATGAACTTTAGAATATGGCTTACACATACCATAAACAAAACAATATTCTATACCGTGAAGGAAGGATGAATAGCTAACCATTCCTGGACAAAAATGTGAAGCAACAATATTCAACGAAATTATGGTTATCATTGTATACAGATTCAGAAACTAAATTAAATTAAAATATTTGGAGCTCTGACACGAACAAGCTGATAAGAAATATGGTAAAAAAAATGTTGGGACAAAAGAGGGTTCAGAAGAAAAATCCTTACAAACATAAGAACACTGCTAGGTTGAAGAACTTATCACAACGTCTAGCTTTAATAGCGAAGTGTTAAACTTGACCACGAGCATACTGGTTTCTTGATGAAGGCATGACTTGCACACTGGTTTCTTGAATCCTGGTCAGCGACTGTATTTGTTGAACCTTAGTCGACGAGTGATAATGGAGAAAAGAACCCAATAATGACTTGCTCCACTCAGAACAAGGAGGTTTGATAAATGCAATGTAGGTTTGGGACATGAAGTGGAATTTGAGGACAGACACGAAGTAAAATTTAGGGACAAATAAGAAATGTAATTTTAGGGACAGTAGGTTAAAGTTAAGTGAAAATTTAGGAAATATGAGGAAAATTTTGAAAAATCTGATGATAGGTGGGTATGTTAAAATTTGAAAAAGTATATTGTAATTTATGGAGGTTATAAATAAAAAAAAAATTAAAATCTCTAGAGTGATTAATAATTAGACAATTCATTAATGTTTATTTCTTAGAGTTTTTATAACCTAAAAAAGATAACATTCACATATTTTTTTAGTCATCATTAATAATATTTAAATCTTCATTGTATATTTTATATTGTAGATTCGATATTACTAATTATGTTTTTATATGTTATATATTTGATTACGTATTTATAATGAAGACATATATCAATGAAGAATGTTCACACACACACGCACACTCTTTTAATTTTAACATTAAATTTTCTCTCTGTCAAAGGCACACAACTAGATTATTTTTTGTACAAAAGGGCTTAAGGTTTTTTATTTCTACACCTCCACAACTACCATCCGCATCATTATCTTTTATTTTGTATGTATATTTTAATGGTGACTTCCAAATTATTTTTGATGTAGCAAACTTTTGATAACACATGGTATATTTTCTAAATAAGATCTTCGAAATAAGCTTTCTAGAAGATATGAGATGTTTTTCAAAATAGGTTTTAGAACTCTTAAAAATAAGATTTTTGAAACACATGGAGTATTTTCTAGAAAGAGTTTTTTGGAACAAGTTTTTTAAAACATATGAGGTGTTTTTTAAGGGAGCTTTTAATCAAATTCAATATTTTATTCTTTGTTTTTCTTCATTTCAATGAGTGCAGTAGAAAATGACGATGCAGTTTAAGATATAATAAAGAAGAAGAAAAAGACATATAGCTAGCATCAATAAAACATGGATTTATTTAATAAACCCATTGACAGCTCATGCAGTAAGTTCAAGTAAGCTGACTCATTTTATAGTGTAGTTTTATTTATTTTTTTTCGATTTTTTCTTCCTATATTACAATGAATTACCTATATTCCATACTAACAACAACAATGATCAATACAAAAAGTGTTTGCAAAACTTATTTCATTAAAAATAAATCAAAATATTATCTAGTTTATTAAATTAATTCAAATTAGATACATTTTCTCAAAATGCATGTAATATGTAAATAAAGTTTTGTCAATATTAAAAATGTTAAATTATCAAGTGTTTTGATATGTTTAATACAGTCATACGGTTTAGAAATCAATGTCAAAAGAAATTTAAATATATTTTCATCCTTTAAATTCTTTGGTATCCTTTTTAGTAAGATTGTGATAGATCACTTACCACCAAATATAAGTTTTAATAATATTATGTTAATGGATTTGAAATCATAACATTAATAATTAATGGAAATTATATTATTTGAACAAATTTAAGATTGGAACATTAACGTCAAATATGAAAATGAACATACATTTTTCAAGAAAATAGAAAAGTGGTTTTAAAGATAAATTATAATTCATCTTAGACTTTAACAGGAAAATGTTTTTTTCTTTTTAATAAATATAATAAGATCACATCGTTTATAAAAGGTCAATCACAATTCAAATTCAACTTTCTTTCTTAAATTCTTTAAAATGTTTTTAAGAATATAACCGTGAGGAAATTTTAAACTTCAAAGTCTATAATATATAACAATGTTATATCAATAAATTTGATATCAAACCATAAAATAAAATAACAATTAACATATATATGTGTGTGAAACTAAAGAGCCTTTGTTTTGATCTCATTGTTATCATTTATATAAAATCCTAATTTAATTTATTATCGAATAAGTCTGTAACAGGCCTATATTTGTTCATAAACGGTTTCTGTAATTGAATCAGAAATAACATATAACTAGTTTTGCGAATTTTTTCAATAATTGAAATAGTTAACATATTATAATCTACCTTGATAAGTTCTCGAATATGTAAACCAAAAGATATTCTGAAAACTTGGAGATTCACCCAAAGTCAATGTGATTCATTATGTTAAAAGAGAACATGATTGATTTGGACTGTGACAGACGGATAGAGGCAAAGCAGATTGTAAAAAGAAGTATATATGGATGGAGGAGGGAACGTGTTGGTGGCAGGGACCGAAATCCCACTATCTGATGATTCGGATGAAGGAGAGCTATCCAAAAAGAAAAAAATGAATCTGTTAAAGTGAGAAACACAATAAGATAAAACAAGTATGATGCAAGATGACCGTATACTACTAATTGCTCACTCAAACCTTTAGAACAAATGTCAATTGCTAAATGAGAATTCAAGTTATCCGGAAATCATGAAAACCGAGAATCAACTTGTGGATATCATTAATCCACCATCTTTACTTTTTAACAATCACATAGACAAATATTGTGACCTATGGAAATCAAGTTCCATATTAAAAATAAAAACATAAAACACTGTATAAAATAAAAGACTCGTTAACACATTATTTTTTAAAATTTTGGATAAAAAATTATATATGAACCTCCTCTTCTATAGTTCCAAATATCCAACACCTACGAATATCTAACAAATTTAAGATCAAAGTAGCGATAGTAGAAAAGGGATTCAAGTTATTCTTATTCTTTAATTATCAAGATTTGCTTCCTTTGGCTTTCAAAATTTAACTCATGGGGACCGAGGAAGTGGTGGGGCCAAAATATTCTTTCCTAAATGGCAACCAACATTCCAATTTAGATTATTATGTCACACTTTTACATTTATTTGATAGAGAATGTAAAGTAAAATAATTCAAAAAGTATAAAATTTTGTAGTTTTTAAAAAGAAAAAAAGGAAAAAGTAAATAAAGATAATATCAAAATGAATATAAAAAATATAAGTGTGTGAAAAAATATTTTCCTTCCTTTATATATGGATCTTTATCGCATTTAATGAAGTGAAAACAAGAAAAGCCTGTGGCGGAGGGAGACCAGTCAAACATGACAAGCAGCACCACTTTGCTTGCTGCTATTCTGAAACTTCTCATCATATTCTTATTCGCAGGTTGGGTTGCTCTTTGGCTTCTCAAGCCCACCCAAATCTGGACAAGAAAATGGAAACAATTAGAAGATAGCGCTAATAATACAATTTTTGGATACTATGGTAAGAACGAGGAATCTCAACTTCAATTACTCATACCGTGTGTGCAATCCTCTCTCTTTTGTCTTCAATGTAACTATTACTGCATAACAGTTGAAATTCCAAGATGGATGATACTTTTCTGCAGGTCTTGGCTTCTCTGTGTACACGTTTCCTGTAATTGCTATTGCAATAATTGGACTTCTTTTATTGGATTTAAAAGCTGGATACCAAAGCAGGTAATAATATGTAAATATCAAGGGCTGTTCAATTATTATAATCGACATTTCTCTTCAAAAATTGTTTTCTTCTACTACAGAAGTGCAAGAAGTCCATCAAAATCGAACTTCTTCTCAAATCCACTGGTAGTGAACAGCACACTGGGAATCTTATCCAGTATTGAAATACTGGTAGCTTTCCTTTTTATTGTCTTCTTAGCATGGACCTACTACTCTCGTATTTCTTCAGACTTCAAAAAGTTGGTGCCATACAAATCACTGAAGTTGAATACGTAAGTCTTCTTGATGCTCTTATGTCGGATTGGCAGAAAAAGATATTACATCACCGAGTTACTTACTATCTTGATTTCAGGTGGCAACTCAAGTATCACAGAGTAGCAACCCGGTTTGGCTTGCTATCAGAAGCTTGTCTGGCTTTGTTGCTCCTCCCTATTTTAAGAGGGTTGGCTGTGTTTCGTGTACTTGGCATTCAGTTTGAAGCTTCAGTTAGATATCACACATGGGTCGGAACTGCAATGATACTATTTGCTACAATACATGGTGCAAGCACTTTTTTGGTATGGGGGATCAGCCACCATATTCAGGATGAGGTGAAGTATAAATCATGAACCTTCTGTTATTGTAATTCGTAAACATTTTCTTTACCGGACAAATTTTTCAACAGTAATTGAATATACAGTACTTGTGCAGTAGCTAGTGATTAGTTTTCTCCTTCTCTCATCGTATTTTTCAATCAGATTTGGAAGTGGCAGAAGACCGGACGCATATACCTCGCTGGGGAGATAACACTTGTTGTGGGGCTAGTCATTTGGGTCACTTCTCTTCCCCAAATTAGAAGGAGAAAGTTTGAAATCTTCTACTACACGCATCATTTCTATGTAATCTTTCTTGTATTTTTCTTGTTTCACGGTGGGGATAGGCACTTTTATACGGTTTTCCCAGGAATATTCCTTTTTAGCCTTGATAAATTGATCCGAATCATACAATCAAGTCCAAAAACATGCATGGTTTCAGCTAGAATTTTTCCTGGCAAAGCTGTGGAGCTAATTCTGCCCAAAGATCCAGGTATTTCGTTTCTATATAGCAGTCTGAAATTGATCATTGGAATTGCAAAGGGGGGAAATTATTTAAACGACTTTTTAACGATTTGCAGGGCTGAAATATAACCCTACAAGTGTTATATTTTTAAAGATACCAACCATATCTCATCTTCAATGGCACTCGTTCAGTATAATATCTAGTTCCAGGGCTGATAACCACATTTTGTCAGTGATAATAAAATGTGAAGGGTGGTGGACTAATTCTCTTCACGACCTGATAAATGCTGAACTAGACAAAACTGAAGATAAAAGGAAGGGAATACCTGTTGCAATCGAAGGACCTTATGGACCTGCTTCTTTGGACTTTTTGAGGTGAGCAACGACATTATACTTAAATACTTCTAATAGTATAATTCCTCAGTTGTCCCTTGTCATCAGTTTGTTTTATATATATATATATATATATATATATATATATATATATATATATATATATATATATATATATATATATATATATATATATATATATAATGTGAAAAACAGTGAAAAAGTATAAGATCATCCGGGTTAATGGAAAAATTTGTCTGCAGATATGACACCCTTCTTCTGGTTGCTGGAGGAAGTGGAATAACCCCATTTCTGAGCATTTTGGCAGAAGCTAATTCAGCTGCCAGCAAAAGTAAATTTCCCTCGACAATACAACTTGTGTATGTCATCAAGAAAGCAGAAGACTTCTGTCTGTTACATTCAATCTCACATATGTTACTCAACCAATCAACTAAAAGTTTCCATTTGAACCTAAAATTGTTTGTAACCCGAGAAACACAAGCAGGGGTAGGAATTAGGGAGCTACTAAATGAGTTCTTTAAAGCAAGAACACTGCAAGTGAACAGCGTGTGTTCAAATTATGCAGCATACGGGCCCGAAAGTCCGTCTTGGATGGCTGCCATTGCAGGATTTTGCTCCATTACTTTTCTTATTTTCCTAATCTGTTTCAACCATATCATAATTTCATCTGGAAAGCGCTCCAAAATGGACAAAGAAAAGACTCCGTCTTGGGTCGTGGATCTTCTTCTGATGGCTGCTTTTGTCCTAGCTTTAGCTTGCAGCGCCTCGGTGGCAGGCTTTTTGAGATGGAGAAGGCTGAAGAAAGGGATTCCCCAAATATCGCATAGAGAAATTGAAGCCCTTGATCTATGTTCAGATGAAGCTAGGAATGCCCTTGAAGCACACGAAGTATATTTTGGGGGAAGGCCTAACTTTAAAGGTAGTAATAACTCATCGTTTCTTTACAATGTTTCTAATGCATATTGACAAAAACAATTGACAGCTTAGAAGCTTTGAATTGAACAGAAATATTTGGCAAGCTCCGAAATGAAAGCGATGGATCTAATATTGGAGTATTGGTTTGTGGACCAGAGAGCATGAAGGAATCGGTGGCACTCGCATGCAAGCAGGAATCCGACTGTTTTAATGCAAAGAGAACAGAATCCTGCTTCACTTTCCACACTCTCAACTTCACGCTTTAGTAGTCCAAGTGTTAGGCACTGTTCCATTAGTATTTCATTATTATACTTGAATGTAATAGTGAAAATAAAAAACATATAATAACTGTTATATTTTCGTTAGAAAACATTATTTATAGAATAGTATTATAGTTTTAATAAAAATGTTTTTGCTATGTTCCTTCACCAACGTTCACATTTGAGTGAATGTAATAAAAAATAGCGTATGCAAAATTGCATTGAAAATATTCTCTTCGGATCTTTGGACGCTATTTTCAAGATGTATATAGAAAAGAATTTTGGCAATTGAAAATTTCCAAGCATGTGGAGTGCGTGCAGATGGCGCCGCCTGATTACTGCGCAAAAATATGTGGTCATTTTCGTATGTTATTTACAATTTACAAATCCATTAATTAATTCAGACAAGGGGATTGTAATGTAAGCTCAGAAGAAAGCAAGCCAATCCGCTTCCAGATACAAGTGCCAAAATTCCTTATAAACTCACTGTCTCTGATAAGTTGAATCTCGCTTGTTGGCTGAAACTACAAATACTACTTTTACTTGATTAGGTACAAGATAAGTTTGCTTGGAAACTTAACTAATCCAACAATCCAAAACAAAACAAGTCAAACCGCAATGTAGCAAAATCCAAACACAAAAGGCTCAACGATAAAGAAAGAAAAAAGTCCAATTATGTACAGTGAAAACAACTCAAACCCGCGTGGAGGAGGGTTGTAAAGGGGCCGCCTCATCGAGATCGTCGCCGCCGCGAACCAAATCGGACAAGACTTTTCCGGGCGCCTCCGGCGGATTCTCTCCAAGGAGAAGCGCGACGACTTCCTTCATGGTGGGTCTCCTCTGGGGGTCAGGATGGCAACAAGCCAAGCCAAGCTTCAAAACCATCTCCATTTCTTCCTCATCGTACTCCCCTTCGATCCTCGCATCGGCAGCCTCACGCGCGCACCCCTTCGCGTACAACTCCCTCACCCAATCAATCAGCACCACCTCCTCCTCTGCCACCGAAGTCTCAATGGGACGCCTCCCGCACGCCACCTCCAACAGTACCACCCCAAAGCTGTAGACGTCACTCGCGGACGTCGGCGCCGCAACCGTGGCCAGCTCCGGCGCCAAGTAACCCAGCGTCCCCACTACACGTGTGGTGTTGGGAACCTCCCCGTGCGTGTAAAGCTTGGCCAAACCAAAGTCCCCGAGTCTCCCTCGCATGTCGGCGTCCAATAATATGTTACTGGACTTAATATCTCGGTGAATAACGACCTGATCCCAACCATGGTGAAGGTAGTTAAGCCCCTCCGCCACGTCGACAAGGATACGACGGCGTTGCTCCCACCCTAGAAGCTTCTCGGGGCGATCGAAAACCCACCTGTTGAGACTCCCATTAGGCATGTAATCATAAACAAGCATAAGCTCGTTACCCTTTCTACACCACCCTCGCATTTGAACCAAGTTCTTGTGCTGAAGCCTCCCCATACTCTCTATCTCCGCCATGAATTCCCGCAGCCCTTGCTTCGAATCGTGGTTCACACACTTCACCGCAATCCGTGTCTTGTTCGGCAACGTCCCCTTGTACACTCTCCCGAACCCTCCCGAACCTAACAGCTGCTCCTTCCCAAATTCCCCTGTTGCAGAACTCAATTCCTCGTACGAGAATCTATGTGGCCAGTACTCTAACTCCCAATCCTCGATCTCGTCTTGTTCGTCTTTCCCTTTCTGGATTCGCCACCATAAGTAAACACCACAACCGCATATAACCACAAAAACTACACAACCAACAACAATCCCCGCTATTGCGCCGCCAGAAAGCGAGGAAGTCGACGATTCCGGTTCGAACACCGGTAAGTTTGTCGTGTTCAGCTCCCTCGCTTGCCCTGAATCGCTGAAGCTCCATGCCAGAACCCTCTGCGCCTCGATCCAGTTCGTTTTGGAAGCGGAAAACCCAACGTACATGTCAGTTGACACGTAGTTACCTATGGTAGGAACATAATGTGAAAGCGTAGGCTGCGTCGGGCGCGAAACGCCGATTGGCGCCACCGTTACGTTGAACAGCAGATTCTGGCCATCAAAATCGATCCAGGCTCGGATATTCTGGCCGGTTCGCATACGCACCGGCACGAACCCCCCGGTGGAATTGTAGTAGCCGGCGGGGGTGGAGAAGGTGGATTCGATGTTGTTGAGGTCGATGCCGATGTGGTTGTCGTCGATGTCGTTGAATTCAGGGTTCTGACCGGTGTCGAATTCGACGGCGACAAGGGGGAAAAAGGTGGGGGAGGTGGCGTTGGTGAATAGACCGAAGTACTGGCTGGCGAGGGCTCCGGGAGGGTCGGTGGTGTTGCAGAGGACGAAGGCGAGGCCAAAGCCGGGACTGGTAGTGATTTGCGGCAAGACGGAGAAGACAAAAGAGGTTGAGAATGAAGCGATGGATGAGGATGAGGAATTGGAAGAAGTTTTTGTGATGGGAACTTTTGTGGGATAGAAGACGCGCCCATAAGAGTACTGGTTGGAGTCGTTGGTCATGCGGATGACCGATGCGTCCACGCGAGCGTCTTTCACCAAAGTGAGGTTGGTTATGCCTGTGAAGGAGTTGAATAGGAAGTCCAAGCAAAGTGAAGGAGTCGCAAAGACAGCGAGCTGAAGAAGAAGAAGAATAACCAACCGCATGCCGGAAAATGGTATTTCACCGGCGACGGGGATTTTTGAAGGAGACATAGGCCAAGTGTGTTTTGGGAATTTCCCAGGACTTGTATGGTTGGATTTTATTTGAACTCTTCCTTTAACCAATTAAAGATCGAGTTATGATTTTAAATATATATCAATTAATGCTCATATTAACAAGTGAGGAATGTCATTTTTGTTTGACAATTATTGTTTTAAAGAAAATGTCAATGAGCTGGATCACTGATGAAGGTTCCTCAAAGAAAAGCAAGCAAAGGTAATCGCTGCGTAGCGTCAGCAGTCAGAATTATAAATTCCTACTCTGAATTTTTCTTGTTTTCATAGTGCCTTTTTGAAAGTCCACTTGCGATATCTCTACTGAGAATGATGACGTGGGTTTCTTTTCATGATTTTAGATTTTTACAATAACTTGTATATTTTCTTAAGTTTAAATATTGAAAGGCTTACATGATTTACATAAAAAGTTGAATTTTTTAAAAGATATTTATTTGTTTTCTCCCTGCATATATAGTTCTAAAATATGGTATTTTGCGGTAGTAGCGTGATAATGTCTGACATTGTGATGATGGTGACGTGGTACTCTTTTGGTAGAAAATTAGGTTCTTGTGGTGGGGAGCTCGGGGCAGCAGTCTCTCACAGTGACAGAGTCTTGTGGAGATCTCATTCTGCGGTCTGATGACGGCAGCTTGTATTTACCAAATAGTACCATTTTGCTGTTAGTTTATAATTCAATTTTTGGAGGATAAATATGATTTTTCATTAGTATGTCTTTTAACAGGAATATAAAAGCTACGGTCTGTTATTAGAAGGTTGAAATGAATATTACAAGAATATATATTTCTTGATGATTGATTTCACTATCAGGAACGTTTTTACTTCATGATCGTTTCTTGATTTTGGGTTCTTAATCTAGATACACTCGATTCCTGAATTTTAGTATGAGAGTGGAGGGTAATTATAAAGATATTTTATATCTTAGTAATCCTTAAAAAAGAGATTATATTCATGTTGTAACTAGTAAATTTTGACTTTAAAAAATATGTAGTTATATTTTTTTTTTAAATATTTGGTTCAAATTGAGTTGAATATCCTCAGAACAAATATTAATTTGATTTTTAAGGTTAGTCATAATGTCAGTGTTAAAAATCAAATTAAATGGTTATGAATAGGTTTGACGTTATTTTTTTTTTTAAAATTTCATAAATAATGTTAACATTCTCATATTTTATGTATGGTTTGTATGTAACCTTTCATCAAAATCAAAGTGTAGGGAGGATATTAAAATTGTACAAACAAGTTTTTCAATCCAATTTATTTTATCTTTTTATAGTGTTCATTTAGGCTGAAACTTTCATTCTTCTCCCTTACATTTCTTATTAAAGTTTGTTTTTTCATTCACATGTCATTATTGTCATTATTGTATGCTTTTAAAGGTTGCACTTTTGTAGTTTTAGATTAATTTTTAGTTTTGTAAACTTCAAATGGTTAAAACTTTTGTTATGAACCACAAATAAAAATATTCAAAAATGAAAGTTGTTGAAAATGGAATGAGGAACGAGCTAGTCATTGTTTAAGATATTTTGTTTTTCTTAAATGTTATGAGATTTTAAAAAATTCATAGTTTAAGGCATATATTTTATATATTATTAGTATTTTTTTCTCATTTTTCTATAGTTTACACTTTTATTTTATATAATCATACTACTTCTAAAATTCTGAAAATTTTTGTGGTATTCTTATATTATATATTGATTTTTCATGGTAGAGGAAAATATAGGCAAAAATTTAAAAAAAAAAAACAAACTCATTATTTGATGTATATTATTTCTGTTAGACATTAATTGACGTCTCTTCAAAGGCAACAAACAAACACTAATTTGACGTCACCCACTATAACATCATATCTTTAACAAAAATTTAAAATAATAAAAAGTCTTTTTGTGTTAGGGACTCTTCAGTTTTATGTAATATTTATTAGTTATATACATTATATTCCTCGATAAGATTAATACTTCATAGTCTCTCTTCTTATTCTATGATAAAACTATATTTATTACAAAATTGTTATTTCTCGATAAGATAGATATTTCTAGAAACAATCTTGTTATGTTATACTAGTGTCGGTATCTCGTCCTCATTTTGTTTGTAAAGAAAATTGTATTTTTTTGGTTATATAACCCTATAAGTACAGTAGTCCTACAGTCTTAAGAAGTGTAGTCGACGAGGAGAGTTGATTGATGCGTGTCACATCTAAAAGAGTCCAACAGTCGTGACTCCTTGACCATTAAATCAAAGAGGATGTAGAGGTAGGAAATGAAGGGTCACCAAAAATCTATAAATAGTGGGAACATCATCATCAACTACTATAATTAAGTTCTTGAGGGTAAGTAGACTGTTTGCATGTTTTACTTGACTTTTACTCATATTAACAACAAGCATTGAATGTTCAATATATTTTAATCTCACAACAAAAAAGTGACCAACTAAAATATGTGACAAATTGTAGTTATGATATTCACACCTTACCTTCAATACCCAACCATCTCCCTTATAAATCTGTTTACCTTTCAATTTAAAAGGACAATCGCATTTTCTTGTGACAGATATACTAGGTTGAACATCAAATATGTATTTACTGTAATTTCTTCCTCTTTCACATCCCAACAATACATAACTTTATCAGGTCTTATAATAACAACAAAACCAGAATCAAAAGTAATCTCTCAAACCCATCTAATTAACTCATCACTCTGAAAAAAAGTTTATCAGTTATAAAGTTATTTTTATAATCTCCCTCGCACATTTCATTTATAGAAGAAGATAATGAAATGAAACTAAAATTTACTTATGATTTCATCAAACATAAAGGATAATATTCCATTTTAGAGTATAAAACCCTACAACATGCATCACCATTGAATACCTCACTTACTCATCAATGATAGTAACTAAAGATCAAAAAATTCATAAAACGGATTTTAAAAAAATAAAAAATAAAATAAAATAAATTAAAGAAAAATAAAAATCAATACCGAATTTTGAAATTTGATAGAAAATTTATGAATTTTGAAATTTGAGATAAAGCTTCTCTAGATATTGAAAATCCAAGAAAAAACATCATATGATTTTGAAATTCGACAAAAAGTTTTATTGGATTTTGAAATCTAGTAAGTTTCTAAAATTGAATTTCAAAATTCAAGGAGTTTCCTAAATTGAATTTTAAAATTTCTGCGAGTTTTTTTATCCAAAATTTTAAATTTGACAGAGTTTCATATTTCGAATTTCAAAATCCGGTAAGTTTATTAAACTAAATTTCAAAATCCAATTAATATTTTTACAAACAAGATTTCCAAATTCGTTATATACAAAATATAATAAAAATAGATAACAAATTTTAAACAAAGATGAACGGATATTATAACTAATAGAATGTGTACTTGAAGGAAGATAGAAGTTTTAAACGAGATGAGATGAAGAAAAAAAAATATTTTAAACGATATATTTGGTACAATGAAAGTTGGAAGTGCAAGAAGAAAAATTGGAGGTCCAGGCAAAAATGTCTCTTAATTTTGGGCTTTAGGGTATGTTGTTGAGCTTACAACACAGCGAACACTTACACCAACTGGACAAGGCAACAATATTTATATTGTTGGTACTGCTGTGTGATTTTTCATCAACTCCAAATTAGCACACATGGAATAACTGATATGTCATTAATTTATAATAACACTTAACCAACTTGTAATACTGTATTGTGGTTTTAAATTTTTGAACCAAAGAAAAAATATTTTACATTTATAATAACTACATACCAATACCAATTATTGATAAGATTAATTTATGAACTGGTCACTCGGTCCGGCTTTGGACCGACCCGAAGGGACACTAGGCGTAAAGCCAACCCATGGTCGGCCGGCCTCAAGAATAATTAAAGAAGGCTTATGGCCGACCGGTCATACCCGATGACCCTGAGGTAAATTAACTTTAATAGGAGTTTAACATTTTTTGAGCCTTGATTAAAGTGTTATTGGGCCTTGATTAGTAGAGCCTTAACCACAGGCCCAAAACTGACATTATATATAGAGGTCAACAGTAAGAGGTAAGGAACTTGAATTGAATAGCATTTAATATTGTGAACTTAAGACCGAACGAACCTAATTCTAACTTGAGCGTCGGAATATTTTTAACAGGTAGCCGACCAACCCAATTTGAGGAGGGAGATTGAGGACGGACGGAAGCGACCAAACGACTCAGAGTATTGAGATGTAAATGTGTAGGTGAGTATGACCGGATCCACTACCGAAATATGAACTTTGTAAGAAAAACTTTCATGAAAGTGTTTTTTTTTTATATAATATCTATCGAGGTTTATTAATCCACCGAAAGTACTATCTTTTTACTTTCGAAAGTTAAAAATGTTCCAAAGTGGGTTAAAGTTAAATATCTATATTCTAATCTATAATTCAATTTTTATTTTTCTTAAAATTACAAATCTATATGACTATATATCATTGGATTATAATTAATCTTAGTGGCGATGAACCTAGATGTAATGGCTATGGGATGGTCTTGGAGGAGGTTAAGGTGGTGTGGTTGGTGAAGGATATGGTGATGGGTTAAAGGTGACAAGCTTGGTAGTGGTAGACCTAAAGGTAATGGTTAAAGGTAAGTTTTGATTACGGTTGTGGCTACGGGATACAAAAAATGGAATCAGATTTGGGTCATATTTGATATTTTATCCAATTGGAGATTCAACTCTTTCATGAACACCACAATGATGTTTTCGTCAAGAATCATCTTATACATCCTTTGATACTCCTAAGATTGAGTTATTTAGTTCATCAAAGAATCCAAGTTCTAGTGATCGACCTCACTACACCATTATAAATTAATAGTCTGGTAGCTACCAATGGAAGACGTCATTAAATATGAAGGAGCTACCAAAAACTGAGAGGTCTTAATTATGATCTAGGATTTCAAATTCCTTCTTATTCTTCAATTTTATAAACCCTAAATTTTCCATTATAAATAACTAAATCTTGTTGAGATTAAATATAATAAATTTACTTTGTATTTTGCAAGATTATTTTCCATATAAAAATGTCTCTAGTGTTATTTCTTTAATGTTATTTATTTTTAAGAACATTTTTTTTCATAAAATATTGGAACCAAATTTATACACATTTTAATTTAAATACGAAATGCAATTTTAGTTAATAGTTAAGAAAACATGTTTAATTCTTTTAAATACGATTTTTTTAGGTATTAGTGATAGTTTGCACTGAACATAATTTTTTATATTATTGATATATTTTTAAGTTTTAGATTGATTAATTGATTTATGTTATGAAGATTTTTTTATCAATATGGTGGAGAAGTTTAAAGGGTAAATAAACAATGATGTTTAATAATTTTCTTATTCATTTCTTTCAATAGATTATCTTTTTACATTTTTTCACTTACTTAAATTTAATTATCTAAAAAACTAAATAATCAAAATCAGTTTTTATAATTTTTGGTAGAAGTGAATCTATTCTTATGAAAGTCTTTTAAGTATTGAGTTATTTAATTGATATATAATAATAAACGTGTTCTATTATTATTGTTAAATAATTTATATGAATTATTTAGTATTCCTAGTCTATCTTATTTTTTTTCGTTGTTTTGCAATTATGATGTGTGTATACATATCATATGTGAACTAATGCATCCAAGACCGTTGCAATTATACAATGTTCTTCTCCTATGTTTTGAAATTTTTAAACAATTTATTTTAGAAATTTATCTTAATCTTATCAACGAATAATTTATAAATATTGCTGGAAATATTCTTTATTATTTGATGTCTGTAAGACTCCACCATTTTATCTAAATTCTGTATTCATGCAGAATAAAGAAAAGTTGGGTATGTAAAGAGGACTTTCAACTTCTGATAAAGAGAAGACTTTGAAAAGGATGACGCTGCTGCTTCGCTAACCCAAGTAGAATCATTGAACGTGGCAATGTGTAGCATGTCCTAAATTGCCACGTGTTGACTATCGTAGATAATATACAATAAAATAATATATCAAATGTTTCTTTCAAATAATTTTTATCTGCTCAAATCATTGCAAATTTGTGTTGAAGTTAAATATATATCTATAAACTATTTAATAAATAAAATAGATACACTATAATATAAACATAATAAATAAATAATATACATCAATTATTTTACATGGTTTAATTCAGAAAATATTAACTTTAGTTGAGGATAAACATATGAATATAAATCAACCAAGAAAACGTTATAAAAATTTGACAAAATCACTTTAATTTTTCGTCGCTTTTTGAAAACTCATACAAATCATTGCAAATATAATTTTGATATATTTGAGCATCAGTTTTTAACAATATTATAACTAGTATTAGAAAATTGATACGAGGATACAACTGCAGTTTAATATTTATAGAAAAATAAATTTTTAATATTTATATGAATTAGATGAAGGAGAATTTAAAGTAGATTTAAATTAAGAGGTTTGCAATTAGAGTTTCTTAATTTTGATCAAACTAATCACTATTGGATTTCTATTTATAATTTACTTTGGTAAAATCATAATTCTTATTTTTTTTTACATTTTTGAGTAATTTGATTAACATTGTATTTTTGTTTTTATGTTATCTTGATAAAATTTCGATTTCTACTTCGTTTATTGTTAGATTAAACTAAAATTTTGATACGTAGTTTATAAGAAATAATGATTCATTTTGCTTGTTCGGATTTTTAATTAGATGTATATGCTTAGAGAAAGTAATTTTTCATTTTGGGTAGAGCTAAAAACCACTTGAATTTTGCTCTTAAGTTGTCTCAGTAAAACCTCAATTTCTACCTAATAAACCAGTAGATTAATATGAAGTTTAGATATATTGATTCAATTTAACTGCTCAGAGTTTTAATTTGAGGTCTATATTTAGAGAAATTAGTTTTGTGTTTCTTAGGGAAGTTAACACCACCTTAATTCTGTTTTTGGATCACTATGAAAAATTAAGATTTCCATTTTATTAACCATTGGATTGAACTAAAAATTTTACCGTGGATTCTAAACATGTTGTTATTTACTTTGATCGGCTAGATCTTCAATTAAAGGCCTGTAGTTAAACAAACGTTATATTCCAATTGTTTATGTTGTTAATAATCTTTGATCATATCGTGTGAAATATTGGGTAATTGTATTATTGATTTGTATCTATGGTTGTATCATTGACTTGAATAATATTCTATGTTAAGCTACATACATGAATTTGGATCAAATATGTTGTACCGTAGGGTCCGAACGGTTGGAAGATACGATCGGTCATGAAGATGTATGCAACAACCCAATCGAAAGAGGTAAATGATCTATCGTGAACTGGCCGGACATGAGGAAGGGAACATCAAGACTGAATTAAGGTAAAACGAGATTATAATATTGGGCCAGCTATTGGGCTGTGATTAAGACTTTGTTAATCATAGGTCCACGACAACAACTATAAATAAGAGGTCAAAGGTAGGAGGTAGTTAGTTACATTGAATGCACATTTATTCCTAGTATTTACTTTCTCTTTCTATCTCTACCCTTTGATCATCCGTTGACTTGAGCGTCGGAGCACCTTTAGCAGGTACTCGACCGGGTGTGGTTGAAGAAAGTTCTGAACAAGTCAGGGGGAAATAGAGGGCACGACCAGGAGGAGCCGACAGGTGTGACCGGACGTTCGGGAGAAATTGTGTAGTTGGAGTTTGACAACAACACAACCAGAACATATGTATTGCATGATAAATCAGTTGTTGAATATGAACATCATATGAGATTGGCCAAGGGTCATATACAAAGAGATTATGTGTTTGTAATTGATTAGTGTATACGTTAATGTTGAGAGTCATGTTGTTGGAGGTTATCTTGATACTTTAATAACCATCTAGTATCAAATAGAGATGGATGAGTTATGTGGTGAGAAGGGCATGAAGTCTTAGACTATGTGCTGGTTTTGGACATAGGTATTAACGGGCTAACCTTGTGGATGACATGATGTGTGTATTGATAATGTTTCTGTAAAGAGTAGTGGAGGCCCCCACAAGTGTACGATCTCCTGTGATTTCGCATCAACATTTCATACGAATGGTCTAATCTAGTATGATTATTGTATGATGAGATGATCGAGTCTAGTATGATTGTTGCATAATAATATAATTATCGTTATGTGTAGTAAAATATTTATGCATGTTTTATGAATGATTTTTTGCATGTTAGTTTATCCCTACTTGTTTATATATGTGTTTGTGTTTGTGTTTATGTGATGATCATATAATATGTGTGTTATATGAGAATAGATTTTGATACAGATTTAGTTGAAGATGTATAAATGTAAAGAAACACGCTGAGAAAACTTTTGAAGAAATTTTGAAAATTTGAAAAAAATACTTTAAGTTATAATATTTAAAATTTATTCTAAATTTTGGATATGAATGATATTTCGAATTCACAAAGCTTCTATTCTTAAATTTTATATTTCTTTTAGTAAAAATATAAATAATTTCAAGAAACTTTCTGGTGAAGATAAATCATATAATTCTCTATAATAAAAAATATCCCATGAACTAACTACACATTTTGTTTAACGACACTCTAATAAGTATTATGACACTCTTATAGGTAAAGTTACAATAACAGTTATATAATATCTATACCACGTAGATGAAGAAAAATACAAAGTAACGTAATTAAAGTGCGAGGTCCATGGTAATTAAATTAATTTAATTTAATATAATAGAAAATTAAAGCTTACCTTTTTTATCTGAAATTTAAGAAAAATGAGGAAAATTTAAACAAATTAGAAACACATGAAAATAAATATTATTTTCAAACCACAGTATCATTTAAGATTATCTTACAAATGATAAGTAAATATACTTAAAAGAATATATATTGTGACATCCCAAAAATTATATACAGAATATAATACATCAGGACACATCATTATAATAAGGCAGAGCAGTGTGAAGATGTACTTAGAATTATAATCAGTACAGTAATCCAAAATAGTTATAATATATAAAACCTTATATACAAGATGTCTCTCAAAATAAATAAGAAATATCTAAGAGTAGTAATAAGAACTATGTTGCTGCATATAAATTATAGAGTTTCTCAAAATGAAGTAAAGTGCTAAGAGAAGAAGTCCTAAGAGCTAGGTGATGGATCCTCTGTCTCCAAAGCTTGCTTCAGGGGAACATCATATGCTTCTGCTTACATCCAAAGTAGGATGATAATTGCAATAGGAAAAGCATACCCATACAAAACACAGAACAAACAATGCAAGGGTAAGCTGGTTGGAAAAACAAGCCATGTTATCATACAATTTAAAATAAAGCAACATATTCACAAAATAGATTAAATAGAATGTCCTAGCATGTTAGAATGCATCTAGACTCGTCCGGACTAGAATGAATATCGATCTGGGGCGGGTTGTGTACTTGTGGTGACCTCTACTGCCTTGCAAGGCCCTTGCCAATGAGTTCCACCCTACCACACACAAGTGTAAGCCCTTTACCGCATAATAGGCCTCCACGTAGCACATATTACTAGGACCTCCCACTACTCTCACCACACGCGTCAATCTTCTCTAAGTGAGATTGAATGACCATTAGAGTGTTAGGGATAACCTTCCATATGAAAGCCTCATATATTCATTCTAAACAATATGAGGATCTCACCTAGAGACCCTATTTAAATACTAAACCATCACTTTGATATGATCATACTTCCCAAGATTCATCAAACATGACATATTTTTACAAAACATCCTTTATTAATGAAAATTTCTTTATAGCATATTATTACCAACACTTACTTAATTCAAAAAGCTTGGAGACCCTCACCAATGGATCCAGAAGGGTCAAAAACCCCTAGAACGTCCAAAACGGACGTCCGGAACCCCCAAAACGTCAAAAACATTAAAATCACTCAATCTGCCAAAAACATTCGCTCAGCACACCCTCCTGGTGCGCTGTGCGAATTTGCAAATTCTGCAGGTCCGAATTCTGCAGATTTGCAGCACTCTACCCTTCCAAACTCGTTCTGGACCTTCTAGCCAACTTCTAAGACCCCCAATTTGTGATTAAGGCTTGTTTAGACCTATCTAAGTGTTCCAAAACGATCTTCCTACAATTTTAAGTTGATTGAGATTTAATTCATGACTAGGACATCAACTTATTTCCCCAGGTGACCTAATTCAATTTTACCAATTTTATCAGGTTTTAGTCCTGTTTTACAATCCTAACAAGTCACATTTGACTTGCCAAAGCTATCCCAAGTGACTACAACAGTATCCAACCCCTCTTGCCCAAATTGACCATCTCAGTTCCCCAAAAAGGATCCTAATTTCTAAAATTCATAGACTGATTAACTAACAGCTTGTTTATACATAATTAACTTCATACAACTTACTTAATATCAACATTAAATTTTATCTATACCAGTTCACAGGTACAATTTCACAGTTTCATTATTTGACAGGCATTTGAGCAAATTGGTTTTACGCACAAAATTACCAGTTTTTAGCATCAATAGTACTAACACATCAAAACAGAACATACAAGCATCAAGCCACTATTTCAAATCAATAATTTATCACATGCACACCCTAATCAACAGAACAAAAAGGTAAAAATCCAGCTTCCCTTACCTTAGGTTTCAGCAGCTCAATTCAAGAAGAAATCCAAATGCACCTTGGGAAAAATTGACAGTACCTAAAATCCCCAAATTGGAGATAGAAGTCAGCTCTAAAAATCAGAAATTGAACTAAAATTGGAGGAAAACCTAAATCAGTCACATGCAAAGTAACCATTACATGATCGTCTCCCTAAATTTGAAGAGGAAAAGAAGGAACTACTTACTGGATGAAAACAGAGAACCCAACAATTAGAAGCGAAGCTCCTCGAACCTGGATGTCCTAGGAATTTTCTGGTAAGCAAGGTTTATGGATTAGATTTTTGGAGTAGAGATAGAGAGAGTGCAAAACCTGAAAGGGGAAAAACGTTGGAATGTTATGGTATTGTTTTTCAGACAAGGAAGGGATTTAACTTGAAATGAGTTTATTTTGTTAAGAAACGTTTCAGCCGCCATTCCTCTGCTGCCACTCATACATTCCAAACACTTCTATTTTTTCAGGTTTTACATCTATCATCTAAATTTTAAATTTCAAACTCTGAAAGAAAAATTGTATCAAAAATATAAAATGATTTTAAAAACTATACAATTTATCCAGTTATAAAATATTTATTTTTAAAAAGTTACTACAAAATAGCATAAAAATATGAGAAATAAATTTTGGAACTTTAATCAAACAAAAACATGAAAAATAGGTATAAGACCAAGGAGAAGTTAAGTTCCTCTATATTTTATTGAAATTACTCTCTAATTCAAAAATAAAGAGGAATAGAAGAATGTCGAGATTGATGTGGAGATTCCATGAATGAGATATTACATATGTTGAATGCAGAACGAAAAGAGAAAAAGGAAAAAAGACAGTAAATGTAAATGAATAGTTTAACTAAATACGTCAACTTTATTTGTAATCGAAACATAAACATAAAGAAGAATGATGAACACCAACAAGGAATGCATAATAATTATAAAACAATAAAAATATCAATTGAATAGATAACTCATTCGATTGAAAATCAATTCAAATAAGTAATTCACTCAATAGAAATGTCAAAAAAAAAAGGATTAATCAAATTTAGTGATATATACACACTTTTTTTATAATGAATTTTATTTAATAAAATACATAAGTTTATAAAAATAATTATATAAAATTTTCACTTAAAATTATTTATTATGTACATTTTAATTATTTGTATAAAATCATTTATTCATTTGAAAATCCACCCGTACCAGAAATGAATAACTTAAATTCTTTGTTTTCAGATGTGTGGTCCGTTTGATGAGTCAGAATAAGAAGCATGTGAGGTGCTTGGTGAGACAGCAGCATATGGAACCGGGTCGGTTTCAATAAAATCATTAAATTACACGCGTCGCAAACACATGAAAACAGGACAAAACAAAAGCTTACGCTAATGCGTGCTTTCTGTGTTCAAACGTGATGACTCAGAAGATGTTTGAGACACTGAGTAAGATTTTGGTAATGTCGTAACCCTGTTTGATTTGGCAACTCATCCAAAATAAATCAATACATTTCCATTTTGTATTTTTTAAAAATTGAAAATTATTATGTTAAGAAAGAGTTTATTATTTATTAATTATTGATTTTTTTTCCATAATTTATAAGATGTCTCCAAACTAATTTTGCTAATTTTGGGAATTGGAAAAAGTGATGCGGGGAACACGGTGAAGCTTTAAGATGGGTCTTTCATGTTAGATTAGATGTTTCCATTTTATTGAACTGAGATATGGACATCACAACGGAGCCTCATTGTCTCTTTTTCTTGAAAGGTTGTCACTCCGAGTTAATTCCAGATGTTTCTTCTATTAATAATAAAAGGAGTTCAACGAGTAAAAAGAGGATTCGAACATCTTTAGTGAGATAACTTGTTAATGTTATGAATTGAAGATGTCTTTTTGACAATGTCTATAAAAAAATAATTCATATAATGAAACAAACATTTTTAAAAGTAGTATATAAAGTGTCATCTCCGCCTCACTTACGTCTAATGGATAATTTCTAATAAGCAAAATGCATTCAATCTTAGTCATATATATTTAACATTTATATACTGATTTTACAAGGAACTAAGAATGTTCTTCTGTCACTTTGTGGAGGATACTTCTATAGATACTTTGTAATAGTTTCGATGAGTCCATGTGGATTATAGCTGTTAAAGGTTTTCTAACTAAAAATAAGGTCAAATGAATAATTATTCTAACAAATATTTATTTATTGTTGTTTCTGGTAGTTTAGATATACTGGGCCAAGTATCTTGATAGTATCTCAGTTTTACATATTATATATGCCAAGTTACTTTTATTATTATATATGAATTATATATTCCTCAATTTTTAAGAGCAAATAATTCATTTTGAGATTTTTCTTTGGATATAGTTTTCCATGTTAGTGTTGGATAAACCTTACTGATATATCTATATGTATGTATAGTATTATGTATAAGGACTGTTTTATGTAGTTTTTTATATATTCTTTGAGAATTTTTTAGTTGGAAGGTTTTGAATTATCTAATGTTAAAAGATAAATATTATATATAATTTTGTATTGATAGAAATAGATATTATAACTTGTGGGCATTATATAATGCAAGTTTAATAGATATTCTATCATACTCAAAACAAAAGATATTATAAAATCTATTAAATATAATATTTATGAAAATACTCATTATATAATTTTTTTTTATATTTTCAGTTATATATTCTAAAATTTATTAATATCTATAATTAGTATTCTTTTATTATAAAATTAGTTTAACAGTCCTACTACCCTTATTTTACAAGTCAAAGAAACTATGACTAATTATTCATCTAACTACACACTCATTCATTATGCATAAACAAATACAAATACTAATATTTGTGGATCCGTAAAAAAAAAATACAGTTGTTTCAAAATTTAAATACTAATACTTATGGATCAAAATACACGTGTTTCAAAATTTTAAAAATTAAAACATAGAACAATAATATTACTACTAATGTTGTTCTTAAATATTTTGAATTACACTATATTATTCACTTATCAATATACAATTACATTTACGTAATGAACTCAAACAAAATATGATAGCTAACCATGGTCAAATAATTTATATAAATCAATTCAAATACTTAACAACAATAATAATAGTAATAATTAAATACATCTATTATTTATTATTAACACCAAAAGTATCGATTAAACAGTTAAAAAAAATTAGTCTCTCAATTCCAATCTCATATGATAATTATGATAACATAGTTTATTGTATTCTCATTTAGATTTCAATATACCTTATCTCGTAGCAAGTGAATACATTTTTTGTTGATTTTTCACCGTTATATAATTAAATTATTAATAAAAGTTTGTATATCCTATCATAACATTTCATAGCTCAATATTTGATTTAATCTCGCAACAAAAGTATTATTTCATTAATAAATATCATCATAACCAGTATTAATTTCATCTTAATCTATAACATTGTTATTTTCACCAAACACAAAACAATTTAAATCATAAAATATAGTCTTAACTAATATAATTTCAATTAATATATTAATTTTTTTGTTTAGTTGGTTGGAAAGTTTCAATTTTGTTTATATTTATATATATTTTTCTAATTGGATAATAATTTTTAAAAATTAATTTAATTAGATAATTTCTGTTAATATCTTAAAAACAACATTAAAGATTTGTTAAATGTCAATTTGTAATTTTGTTGTTTAATTTTTTTGTAAAATATTTTGTTTTTCACATGTCAAATTTTGTAGTGTAACATAGCATTCAGGGCATTGACGAGGGCGGTGAGTGATCGCCGCTGCAAGAGACATGGTGCAGGGGGCACGGACAAGGAGCGACTCCTTATAGGCTTCCCGTGGAAGGGGCACATGGACGAATCGAACATACATCGGAATGAGAGGGATCTGGAGACTGTATAGGTATGGGACTATACAGGATAGCTTAAAGGAATTGATTTTGGCTACCCATATTACCAAAATGCATTTACTTTTTGTAGCCTAACCCATAAGAACTCCATGGTTAAGCATGCTTAGCCTGGAGAAATTATGGGATGGGTGACCTCCCGTGAAAGTGATCGAGCACATGGACGAATACGTGTCAAATCCTTATATATTATCCTTATATATAACATCTTATACGAATTTCCAAACTGAAGGGTTTAAAAAAACCTAATATTAACTATATTTGAAAAAAAAAACATAAAACGATATTTATAAATTGGAATTTTGGATTTTAAGAAAAAAAAGTTTGTTTCTCAATGTAATACCCTTCTACTCTTATTTTATCATCAATTATATATATATATTTTAAAAATTAACTATAATTTGATATAACGTAATCCAAAACAACTTTTTATCGTATAAAATATATAATGACTCCATAAATAACTAATTTTTATTTGAAAATATGATTAGCCTCTTTTAATATCTCAATTATTTTTTTATGCATATATAAGATTCAAATTCAAACATCTTTAATTTTAAAAAGTTTAATTTTAGTGTATTGATATCTAATAAAATAAATTTTTCATTATTAGTGGAGACATTTACGTTAAATATAAGCGATAAGTGATATAATACCTTTATAAACAAAGTTATAGAATTAAAGTGAAAATGTTTATATTAGAAAAATAAATTCAAATTTAAATTAAAAAGAATTAATTCATTAAAATTCGTTTTTATATAAATTATTAAGATAAGAGTAGAATTGAATGAGTTTTTATTAAATGTTTCAATCAAATATTGAATAGAATAGAAAAAGTCAATTATTGATTATCATCACAGAATATTTTCCCGTCTTGCTTTTTTTCGTAGTAAATAAAAGGGAATAAGCGGGTGTGCCAAAAAAAAAGGGAAATCGTATGAACATTCCTGTTTTCTATAAATGTGGATGAAACTCACTTACAAGAGTTTTCAGGCACCAACGCTCAAACATACCCAAATTACCAAAGCTTTTCGTTCTTGCTAGACTCAGCCATGGGATCTAAACTCCTGCATAACAATAGCAACGGTAATAATACTATTAAGTTCCTCTGTAGCTACGGCGGCAAGATCCTTCCTCGCCGCACCGACGGCATCCTCCGATACTACGGCGGCCACACCAGAGTCCTCGCTTTCCATCCTTCCACTTCATTCTCAGGTCAGTAACTCCTAACTCGCTTCATCAATTTCATCAAGCTCTTCCATTAGTTTATTTATTGATGAAATATATTTTCATAAACAGTCACTTTAATTATTAAAACTCAATTTTATCACTCATATTTAGAAAATTAATGTTTTTATCACGGTAATTTCGTCCCTAGAAAAAAAAACTATATCTTGACATTTTTTTATTTTAACATTTTAAAGATTTAAATTTAAATAACAGTGAATCACCTATTTTAGAATTTAAATAGTTATTTACAGTCCTTTTTTTTTTAATCTTTCAATATAATTTTAGTTTTATTAGTTTCTATAAAATAATACGTTTTTATTGGAGGCGCGTGTGCTTACACGTTAGTGTTTTGTAGAGTTAATGACAAAGATTAGCGAGCTGTGCGGTTCGCCGGCGACACTCCGGTGTCCTTTGCCAAACGGGGACTTGGACACCTTGATTTCCGTCAAAAACGACGAAGATTTGGCAAATATAATCGAGGAATACGATCGAGCTTCGTCGTCCTTACCTCATCGGATGAAGATCAGAGCCATTCTTTTGCCGCTGGACAAATCCTCTCCTTCTCCATCTTCTTCGTCCAGCGCCTCTCACAGTCCGCCTGGTTCGCCTCACTCATCCGCCAGTTCCCCGCCGTGTTCTGAGGCTCACCGATTCGGCTGCCGGAACTGCTCGCCAGCTGCGTATTCTATATGCCCCCGTAACGGAGCGGCAAAATCCGGCTCGCATCACTTCTCTCCCTGTTCCCTACCGTGCTACGCGGTGCACCGGTTCCGTTGCCGGAATTGTTCCTCGGGTGCGTATCTTACCAGCATCCGTAATGGAGCGGCGAAATCCAGTTCTCCTCACTCCTCCGGCGGCTCCCCGCCGTATTCCACGGCCCACTGGTTCGCCTGCCAGAATTGCTTGCCGATTTCGTATCCAATAGGCGTTTGTAACGCGGCGGTAAAAGGATGTTAGGATATATTGAGATGGTAGAAACAGCTTTGTGAATTTAAAAAAAATATATAAAAAATTAGATTTTTGTTTTACAAAATAAAATGAATTTATGTATAAAGTAATAATAAAATTTTTAAAAGCCTATTTAAAAAAGCTTTACTACGAATTAACTTAATTTATACAAGAAAAAAAAATTATGTATTATTTTAAAAGTTGCTATACAAAACCCATACAGAGAGATTATCAAGAGACGAGCATTGCACACAAGCCCAAAATTACTTTACCGTGGGCCTCGCTTAACTAATTATTTAGAGGGTTTCATCCTCCACCTCCAAGTGCTTCATCCTCCACCTCCAAATTTCTAAAAAATGACTAAACTACCCCTAATTAAGAAAGTTTAATATTTTTTTAGAAAAAGTAAAAATAGTCAAAGATGCCAGTGTACAGATATTATTGACACGCTTATATTTGTCTATTTGTCTCTCACATTAGAAAATACTTCTGAAATTCCATTTCTACTTCTCTTCTTGTTAATGTCTTTATTCTCCCTCTCCATTTGAATTAATTTTGTTTATTTTGAATAAAATAATTTTAACTATTTTAAATTCTCTGTTTTAATAATTTTTTAAAATTATTTTAAGTTTTTTGTTATAGGTTTTTAAATATTCTGTTATTATAATTTTAAATTTTGTTTTAATTTTTTAAAATATTCTGTTATTATAATTTTAAATTTTTTGTTTTAATTTTTTTAAATATTATCATATAATTATTTAAAAAATTTAGTTTTACTTTTCTAATTTATACTTATTTCATTTTTATTTTAATAAATTGTTATATTTGAATTAATTATTTATTTATTTGAAGATTTGAATTAACTATTTTTTGAATTCACCTAGTTTGTATATATTTAATAATTATTTTTAATTTCTTTAATTTTATAGAATATATAGTTTGTTATTTGTAATAATATATTAAGGAATTAGTTAAATTGATTAAATTTATTTGTTTTTAATAATTTTTTAATTTGTTTTAAAAAAAATATGTTTAGAAGATTTTTCGTTACTTTTATTTTTTGAAATACTAAATTTTTACGATTAATTAATATATATAATCGGATTATCATATCCGATAGGTATGTAATCGGATTACCATATCCGATAGGTATATAATCGGATTCTCATATCCGAGAGGTTATGGTTTATTTTTTTTTTAATCAAAATCAATTTTACTAATTTTAATAAATTTATAGAAATTAATTTATATTAATTAAAAATTATACAGTTACAGTGTTTACTTATAGAAAATCTTACTTAATTTTAAAAATAAATTTAAATTAGTAAAATAATTAAACAAGTAATAAATGGAATATTATATACTGTAATTGAAAATATATAAATCGGATATCCAGATCCGATTCTTTTTATATTCAGATTTGGATATCCGATGAAGTGATCTTAGTTTTGGAAAATATTTTTAGTAATTGTAATAAATTAATATAAATTACATTATATTAATTAAAAATTATATAACTACAATATATATATTTATACAAAACCATATATAATTTTAAAAATAATTTAAAACTAATAAAATAGATATAAAAAAATTTGAATTTTTTATATCTGATTCTTTCATTTTCAATTTTTTTTCATTCAAAATTAGTTTTATTAATTTTAATACATTCATAAAATTATTTTATATTAATTAAATTATATAATACATTATAAACTCATAAATAAAATGCCAAAAAAAATTAAACTAATATAAAATGAAATGAGGTACAAAGGTGCATAGGTGTAGGTTTTTTTTATAAAGATGAAATGAGATACACGGATGCAAGGATGTAGGAGTGCAAGGGTGAAGGGATGTCTGGTGCAGCAGGAATACATGTTTGGTGATTGGAGGAAAATGGAGGTGGAGTTAATGCTGTGCACGGAAATCCTCAATAATAAAAAATTAAACTTTTAAATCATTTACTAATTAGGGACATTTTAGGAAATTGGAGATGCAGAATGAAATCTTTAGAGGTGCAGGATGAAACACTCGATTATTTATTGCTACTGATCAAAATATTGGGTTTTTTTTTTTTCGTACCCCCAACCATTTCTTTTTCACATTCCAAAAATAACTTAAAAATTACGTTTTTTTTCAATAAAATTTTAAAATTCATTGAATTTTTTTTTTCAATAGATTTTGAATTTTTATTTATAAGTATCAAATTTTAAAATTTAATACTGTAAAGTTGTGTGTGATCACTAGATTTATGAATATGATATGTTTTTTTTCTAGATATGAAAGAGTTCATCGAATTCTAAAATCCGACAACTACACTCTTCCAAATTAATTGAATTTCTTGTTTCAGTTTACATCATATCTCTCATTTTTTTTTATCCAATCTTCCAAATTGTATTATCCAATTTCTTATTACAAAATGAACAAAAGAGAAAAGTTTGGAAGAGGAAGATAATTTTTTTTTTTTAGAGGGCAGTGATTTATCCAAATACCTACATCCACTTTTCTAATACGATTAACTATAGATTAGTGATATATGAAATAGTATTGAATGACCTCCATATCTGGGTTAAAACAATATATATGTTTATGTTCTTTCGGTTTTACCTTTTATTTTTAATGTTTATCCATTATAAATTTTGTATGCATGTTTTGCTTCATTTATTTGGGAAAGATTATTTGCTTATATGTCAAAACGCTATTATAAATAGATTACAAAATATAAAATAAAATAAGGATATCTTAACTATTTAAACATACAAATAATAACATCAATTTATGAATACCATGTATTAAATCTATTGTAAGACTATAAATCTCATCAACATAATATAGGGATTGTCTAATTCTTGAATATTATATTAGATTAAATTTAGACATAAGAGACTAATATTATCATAATGCTTTTTTTTTTACAGTTTACCATTTCTTGTACAAGTTCTTTAAAACAATTTACTATATGATACGATTATTTTATTGAGTAAAAGTAGTTTTTCATCTCTCCTAATTTGATATAAAAAATGCCTATTAAATCTTGCTAGTTGATACTACTTTTATTCATAGTTTTGTATATGTGCATTGCACTAGATGTATTATAACATATATTAATATGAAATTTTGATTAAGTATATTTAAATTAAAGTAATAATGCTATTAATATGATTTAAAGTAATAGTAACAATAAAAAATTCATGTTTATTAAAACAATAAAATGAACTACCATTGACTACTTTTGTAGAATGATTTGACATATGAAATGTGTTCATTTACATCTTTGAATATGTTGAATAAAATGAGTAGCATGTTTTAAACAAACCATTACACATTATTTGTAATGGAACTTTTGAAATAAATATATAAATGTTATTGTAAAATGATAGTTGAACACTTATTTTATTTCAGCTTAGTGTGGTATAATTGTGACTAAGAATAATTTTGAACAACTTTTAAACATTGATGAAATTTATGAAACTTAGTTTCCTGTAATAAAGATATATAAAGTTAGGTTGAGAAAAAAACATATACCAAAGGAATAAATAAATTACAAATACAATAAAGGCTATATCTGATTTGAGTTATTAAAAGTTAGAGTATTGTCCAAAACATTTTCAAAGATTTCAAAATGTATATAATGCTATTAATTACACTTAATACATATTCATACTCGTCTAAGATGAGTATTTTTAGTCTCTTTTTTGTCTTGATTCTAGAAATGACAACTAATAATTTACTATGAGTAAAAACATAACGTGAAAGATACAATTCAACTTTTGAAAGAGAATATTGACTTAAATCTTATTGATTGTGATGACAAAACAAAAAGATATTTAAAATTATTTTCTTTAAAATTTGAAAGGAAGTATTGAGTTAGAAGGAACGAATTCCATTATTGGATAAATATCTTTGGACTAATGTTTTTACCCATGATATAGGGACATAAATAACATTTTTTTTTAAATCATTAACTTGTGTCTTTATATCATCACAAAGACCATTGCCTTGATCAAATTTTTTTAAAAACATAATAGGTAGAATATTACTTAAATAATTTGCTTATTGAAACATAAACTATTACTTGCTCAAACCCTATCAATTATGATTGTCGTAGAAAGACGTGTATGTTTTCTGTAAATTAAAACATAGAAAATTACTTATTGAGATCTATCAATTATTAAAACATAGAAATTGGAAAATTATTAAAATCATTAAAAATGAAAAAAAAACAAATATTTATAAACGAAGAAAAACTCTGATCTCCAAGGTGATCCTTTTTCCGTGATCCTCAAAAACAATTCGGTCACCTCCTTTCGATCCATCGACAACACAAAAAAAAAGTTGGAGATATTCTTTGGCTAAAGGGAAATAAGAATAAAGAAGATGAAGATTAGTTGTTTTGATGAATGAAAATAAATAATATAAAAATTAGTCTATACAAATTAAATTATGTATTTTTTTCTTCTTTAAGTAAAACTATTTATTATTTAAAAATATTTGTTTAAAATTAAATAATTTCTCTCTGGTTTGACTTCACTTTAGAAGAGAAAATTTTCTTTCGATAAGTTATCCAAAAATAGGTTATCTTCTTTTTGTTGTACAGGAATTTGAGCAAAAGAAATAGAGGGAGTGATTTTGTCCCACACATTAAAAGAAAATAACTAACTAACTGCCTGAATCCCAGGTATGGAGGTTGATCTATATAGCGAAGCCATATCACATTGATTTACATTTTGGTTTGTGAGTTGCTCCCTCCCTCCAATGCAAGCCACCATGGATCCCCACCCAGGAACCTTCCCCGTTCTCTCCTACGTCATGTCTCGTCTCCCTTCTTTCGGCCCCAGAACTCCCGCCTCCGCCTCCGCCTCCGCCTCCACCTCCGACTCCGCCTCCACTTCCCGTTCCCATCACGTCGACATCGAACAGCCACCTCACTCCGATGCTTCCTCTTCCTCCATCGTGGGCCAAATGCCCAATCTAGCCAACCCGGAAATGCTGGCCTCCATGACCCGCGCCATCTCCGACGTTGCCCAGGCTCGATCCGTCTTCAAGGTCATGGGGCCCCGGCCCACCCACGAGGAGGTCGACGAGGCCAAGGCTAAGCTAGCGGACCTGGAAGCCCACCTGTCCCGCCAACTGGAAGAGATCGTGGGCCTGCCCAGGCCACCGGAGATCGACGAGGCCCGCTGGACTGCCCACATGGCGGAGAAGGAGAAGGTCATCAAGGAATCCACGGAGAAAGAGAAGCGCATTTTGAAGTCCATCATTCAGCTCGACAACATGCACGACGCCTACGGTAAACTCCTCAAGGACGCCGAGAAGCGCTTGGTCAAGATTTACGAGAACGACGGCGCCGACTACGACAACAACAACGAAAACGACGAGGACGACGAGGACAGTGTCCAAGTTAAAGAACAGGTTGAGGGGATTTTGAAAGAGGCCTACGGAAAAGGGGTGGAGCGAATCGCTCTCTCCGGCAAGCGCCTCAAGTACCTGCCTGAAGCATTTGGCCACATTCCTGCATTGGTCGTCCTCGATGTCTCCACCAATCAACTTTCGGTAATTCCGCCGCTTTTTTTTTTTTTTTCGAATTTGGATTCTCAGCTGGATTTTTAATGTGTTGTTCATCTGCACCAAAAATCAGCAATGAATCTCAACTCATTTTTTCCGCCTCCCTTTCCAATTCTTTATCTCCTCATAAATCCACACTCCTCCTTGTTTACTTAGCTTCTATATTTTGATTTCACGCACACATATATGTACGTGTTCCACAATTCTTTGCTGCACAATAGGTGATTCCTGATTCCATATGTGGATTGGAAAGTCTCGAGGAGCTTAATCTCTCTTCCAATGCTTTGGAGTCTCTGCCCGAGTCAATTGGCTTGTTGCAGAAGTTGAAGATCCTCAATGTGTCCGGAAACAAGCTGTCTGCTCTTCCTGATTCCATTAGTAAGTGCAGGTAATGCAAGAAAGAACTCCATTTTGCATTCTTTTTGTACGCTGTATCAACTAACGTAACCAGTACAAATACGTATGTCTGTCATTGAACGATGTAGAAGTTTTTTACATTCTCGGTGTGTGCATGTTTACTCTTGTTTCTGGTGTGTCAAGTTGGTTAATAACTCTGGTTTAGTTTGACTTCCTTGTAAAATTTATGTCCGACATCTTGGCAACTCTCAAGTGATGACTGTGTACATTTTGAAAGCTATACTTGTTACACATGCAACATATCAAGGGCAAAATTGTTTCTGGTTTAAATTCTTGGATATCAAGGAAAGTCTGAACATCGTTTGTAGCTAAATTATATCATTTATGCCTCTTGTCAATTTGTAAACTTCTTTCTGTATTTTGGAGAATATCCGAGTTTGGAACCGTATTTTTTGTTTATGCACATGCGTCGATACTTAGAATGCTTTTTTTATGATTGATGGAACCATCTTTATATTAAATGATCAGTTCATTGGTGGAGCTAGATGCAAGCTTTAACAGCCTGTCGTATTTGCCAACAAACATTGGATTTGAGTTGCGTAATTTACAGAAGCTTATGATTCAGTTGAACAAGATTCGATCTCTTCCCTCGTCAATTTGTGAGATGAAATCCCTGCGTTATCTGGATGCTCACTTCAACGAGCTGCGCGGGCTTCCGGTTGCGATTGGGAAATTGACTAATCTTCAAGTTCTAAACCTGAGCAGTAACTTCAGTGACCTCAAAGAACTTCCAGAGACCTTTGGTGATTTGATCAACCTCAGGGAGTTAGATCTCAGCAACAACCAAATTCATGCACTTCCTGATTCTTTTGGTCGCCTTCATAACTTGACCAAGCTAAACTTGGAACAGAATCCTGTTGAAGTGCCACCTATGCATGTTGTGGATGAAGGGCTCCAAGCCATAAAAGGGTTCATGTCTCAGAGATGGATTGATATATTGGAGGAGGAAGAAAGGAAAAGCACCCAGGAAGTGCAAGAACAAGGAGAAAATGGGTGGTTAACGCGAAGCACCTCTTGGCTGAAGAATGTTTCTGAAAATGTAACTGAGATGATTATGTCCCCAAAAACTCCCAAAGAAGCGTATCTTAATCAGCAGCTATGAGCCTATGGCTGGGGACTTTC
This sequence comes from Vigna mungo, assembly GCA_036885675.1. Classification (NCBI taxonomy): domain Eukaryota; kingdom Viridiplantae; phylum Streptophyta; class Magnoliopsida; order Fabales; family Fabaceae; genus Vigna; species Vigna mungo. Next base: position 6,159,867 of record CP144696.1, on the reverse strand, counting down.
TTTTATGCTTTTTATTATGAGATCAAGATCATAACATATACACACTTATTAGCAGCTCTTCAGTCTTCTTTGGTTGATGCATGCTACTGCATAGCATCTTGCGGAGCCTGCAAGTTAACAATATTTTCCTTTTTCGCAATTAAGAATAGTTTTGCTTACAGCCAATCGGTAAACTAAACACAATTTACTATTTTCTATTACTTCTTTTCCCCAACCCTCTTGTTGTTTTATACAATTTTCAATCCGAATAAACTCAAAATTGAAAAACATTCTCTACGTTTCATCTGCCCTTTTAGTTACAATAGATACTCTTTTAGACACTCCTTTATGGTAAGGTGAATTTCAAGAAAATCCCATAGCCATAATTTTCATTTAATAATAATATAACAGTGTGTTAAATAATTGATTCAGATATTACATTGCTAATATCCATCAAATCTAATTAGATATTGATTTGATTGATGGTGCCAAGGTTAATTTTTCTTATACGATAGTCTATAAATTTCAAGTTTAATCTTCAAGTCTTTTTTGTTCATTCGATCCAATGGAGTGTTACTTGTAAGAAGTACTACATGCTAAACTAAATGCTTGTTTGAATAACTTAACAATAAATACATAATCAAAATAACCAATTACTTAAATATTAAATATTTAATATTAAATATTTATTTATAAAATATTTGTTCGAATAATTTAACAATAAATATGTAGTCAAAGTAACTAACTACTTAAATATTAAATATTTATTTTTAAACTTTTAAAGTGAGTTTCCGAGTAATACTGACACAATTACAATTTATAGATTAATGATTGATTTAATAATTAATATAATTATTCTTATATATTGATTTTGTTGTGATTTGACCGATCAAATTATTTATATTTTTATTAGATTCAAGACTCTTGTGACCGTAATGGACAAACCTATTATAGATTAGAAATATTATATATAATTGTAGTTATTTTATTTCTTTTTCTTTGTTGAGTTTATTATTATGTTTACTATTATACATGGCATTTTTTTTCTCGGAAATGATACATTTGGTCCTACGAATTATTTTATACAAAACAATTTCTCTTTTATTTTAAGGAAGATCTCTTTTATTAAATAATTATTTTAAGGAAATGATTTTTTAAAGTATTCTTCCCTCATGATATGTAATTTCTATTCTTCATCCGCCTAGTATTGATGGGCTTGAAGTCTCTCTTAAAAAATTGTCTAAAGTATATAAGAAACTTCTTATTCGCGTGACTATGTGTGTTCATTTATTTCATTATGAATTTGTATATCCACTCGACAAACTCAAACCAAAATATAAAACTTTTATCAATCAAAATTTCACTACTTATGAGCTTCAATTTATCATTAGACAGTTTAAATACCACATTTGAACACACTTTCACATATTTGAATCAGCTTTATTTTCGCCAATATTGCTCTTACCATCGGTACCTTCGACATTGTCACTAATATTGCAAAGTTCATTTGTGTTTGTGTTGGTCCACATGAACTTTTAGGAGTTTTACTCTCATCGTTGACTTGTGCAAATCATATGTGGTTCAGGTGGATCCACCACACAGTAAGACTTATGTTTATCTACGTCTCTTAATCACACGGTCTCTGTAGTACGTGATTATTCTCTTGACTAATTTCTTAATTTATCTATGATATTATGTTTTAATGAAATTGGAAATTTAAAATTTCTTTATTTTTTATTCCTAAAATATATCAGAGTTTCATTACATAAAATTCATAAAATATAAGTCTCAAAAACTTTATTACATCAATCTATAGCATTTATCTTCAAACTCTTCTCATTAAGTTCCTAAACGTCTCTTTAAAGTTCTACATCTTCATCATTATCATGTGCACTAACATATGTACTCGTATAAAAATACAATAATTAGAGTCAAACACATACAAGTATAAAAATAATGTTTAACATCATGCGTTTAACGTCTCGAAAGAAAAACTAACGTAAAAAATGATTGGAGATAATTTTTTAAGTAAAACGAGATGTCGGCTACGGCTGCTTGAGTAATCTTCATCTTCATCCATCATTATATCGTCAACATCAAACTTCTTCTTCTTTATTCATGAATGCGTAGTATACACGCTTCTTCTTTCGTGATATTTAACAAATACATGAGGGTACATATGTAATCTGTAAAGAAATCAGCACAAATATCATCGTTTCAACGAGATGAAAGAAAGACTCATCTCACAAATCACTGCATTTTGTTACTCGTAAATCTGCACAAACAAACACTTTCTGCCATGCAAATCATCGTTCTCTTTTTCCGTTACACAGTGTTTCACCTTCAAGTGAACAAAGCGTAAATTTTTTCATCGGATTCCCTTTGAATGATTAACATAATGCATCTTTTATTTTTACTCTGAAATGGGCCCACTTCTTCATTCATCAAATCATCAACTATTCATTCATATTATCCTTTCTATTCTTCATCAACAACAACACTGCCTACTTATTTCAGTTAATTGCTCAACAAATTAACCACACTGATCATGTTCTCAAACCCTGTACACACAGAATAATAATATATTAATCTGCGTTATAATTAAACTTTATTTCTTATAGGCTGTGTTTATTTTTTTTAAGATGGATTTCAGGTGATGAGAGGAAAATTTGCATTTCTTTTTTTTATGGTATTTAGAAGTGATATAGAATAAATTTTTAAGGAAAACTTATAAAAGTTTGTAAAGGATTTGATTAATATGATAAATTATTTATTTTAATAAATAAAAAAGTTAATATATTAAATTGTGTTTAATGTTCCAAGTAATACAAAATGATAAGTTTAACATATAAATCTAAAGATATAAATTAAATAATTAAATTAATTATTTTTAGTTAATTAATGTATTTTTAAGTCTTTTCTATTCATGTATAATGTTTGAAATGTGTATCATTCAATCTCATTAAAAACAAAATCATAAATACCAAAATTATGTGAATCCAACAATTAAGGACTATTGTATTTTATTTTTAACTGTCTACAAGAAAAGTTTCGAGTCATATATACTTTATCATATCAACCACCAAGTCTTTATAATCATGTTTATTCAAGCTTCATAACAACACATTTGTCTAGGTTAATGACGTTTAACTGAACTTATTGATATCCTTACCGAGTTAAATAAACATTGACTGAGATAAAAAGACAGTCTGGAAACGTGTAAGACTTGAATTTAATATAACACTCTTACCATATGTAACACCAAACACAATGTTCAAATAACATAACTTATCCAATTTTAGGCATGTTGAAATAGATTTTAATTATATCTTCATATTCATGAAATCAATTACACAAAAAAACAAAAATTAACATACACATGAACAAATAACACTGAATAAAAATGTATCTGTCCTTAATTAAGCACAATTGAGAAAATATTAAAAAAAATACTTCATCTCACAAATCCCTATACCCTCTCTGAATTTCAAATACACATAATTTCACCATTAAATTTCTCCTCGTTAATATTTATAAACAATGACCACAAATAAACACACAGCCTTAGTTTGGTTTTCAAAAGAAGATTAATGCTTTCATAAGTAAAAAAAAAAAGAAATTAGTTTGAATAAAAATAGGTAGTAACGGATAGTTACAGTCAGAACACATGACAAAAGTTGCTCTTTTTACGTTTAAAAAGCAACGGCTTCAGTTTCCTTTGTTGCAAAAGAAAAAGGAGAGAACAAAAGTAAATTTCAATGTCAAAGTGAAATCTGTTTTAAGACTTAAAAAATAAAAAACTATTTGTGGTTACATTTTACAACTTATTTTTTTTAGAATTAAATGTGTGTCTTTAATTTTAATTTTGATTTTTATATTATAAAATTAATTAGTTCATAAATTAAAAAATATGTAAATTTAATTTTTAACTAAATATGCATCAATAAAACTTTGTATTTGAGTATTAAATTTAGGCTTAATAAATTTTAGGAGGTTTATTTATTCTTACTTTTATTTTCTTAGTTCTTATTTTATTTGAAAATTTTAAAAATAATATGAAATTTATATCATATTGTAAAAGAGGTGTGAATCCGGATTTCTATAATTTTTCTATCCTCTCCAAAAGCCGTAATAAAGAAAAAAAAAAAAAACTCTAAATAACTGACATATTATTACTTCTCATAGAACGTGAACACTAAACAAAAGAATCATATTAACTTTCTCAAGACTGAGTTCAGACTGCATTTCTTGAAGGGTCGTGTTGTGATGGCTTCTAGTGGTGGTTGTGCTGTGACTATTCTCCTTCTTTTCTGTTTCTGGGGTGTCTTCATCTCCCTATCTTCTGCTACTAGGCCCAGTCTTTCAAGGCAGAAGCTTGAGGATGCTAAGCACTTGAATCGCTTGAACAAGTCTCCTGTCAAAACCATTCAGGTTTTTTTTTTCTCTCTCTTTTCTTATTTTCTTATTGTGTTTTGAGATGTTCTTCATCTTCCCCAATTTGGGTGTTTCGTCTTGTTTTAATCTGTTTGGCACACAATAAAAAAGATTACTTTTTTGGTTTGGTCTTTGGTTGTTGTAGGTGAGATGTTACTGAAATGATTCTTTACCTTTCAAACACTTTCGGTTAAAATATCATTTCTTTGCAGCTGCTATTTCTATTTCCGCTATGTTATTTTGTGGGTTCTTCTCTCTGTTCTGTGTAATGTAGATCGTTACGTGGGTGTGCTGATTCTTAAACAAACTGTTTTTTTTTTCCTCCTACATGCAGCCCCCAGTGTTGAAAAGGAAAATTATAGCCCTGTCCTTTTGATGGATTTATTATTGATTAAATTTTTGAAGCAGTAACTAGAAAGAACGGAAAGAAAGAAGTGCGTAATGGGGGTGGGGGTGGGGTTGGGGTGGGTTCAGTTGGGATCGGTTGGATTGGGTTCGGTTTAGTTGGGTTGGGTTGGGTTTGATTGGGTTTGGGTATGGTTGGATTGGATTGGGTTGGGTTAGTTTGATTTTGGTTGGGGTGGGTTGCGGTATGGTTTGGTTGGATTGGGTTCGGGTACGGTTCGATTTGGTTGGGTGATTTGGTTTGATTGGGTTTGGGTACAGTTGGATTGGGTTGGGTTCGTTTGGTTTTGGTTGGGTTGGGTTGGGTTGATTTGGTTCCGGTTGGGTTGGGGTGGGTTGGGGTACGGTTGGGTTGGGTTGGGTTCGGGTTCAGTTTGGGTACGGTTGGGTTCGGTTTGGATACGGTTGGGTTGAGTTCAGTTCGGTTGGGTTCGGGTACGGTTCGGTTGGGGTACAGTTCGGTTGGGTTGGGTTTGATTGTGTTCGGTTGGGGTACGGTTCGATTGCGTTTGGGTATGGTTGGGTTGGGTTGGGTTTGATTGGGTTTGGGTTTGGTTGGTTTGGTTTTGGTTGGGTTGGGTTGGGTTTGATTGTTTTCGGTTGGGTTCGGTTAGGTTGGGTAGGGTTAGGTTAGGGTGGGTTGGATTTGCTTAGGTTAGGTTGGGTTGGGTTATTTGGTTTCAGTTGGGTAAAGTTGGGTTAGGGTGGGTTGGGTTGAGTTGGGTTGGATGTTAGGTTGGGTTGGGTTATTTGGTTTCAGTTGGGTTGAGTTAAGTTAGGTTCAGTCGGGTTGGGTTAGATTAGATTCATTAGGTTGGGTTGGATTAGGTTTGGTTAGGTTGGATTGGATTATGTTCGGTTAGGTTGTGTTGGGTTGAGTTGAGTTAGGTTTGATTGGATTCGATTGGGTTGGGTTGGGATCGGTTCGCTTGGTTTAGGATGGGTTGGATTAGGTTAGGTTGGGTTGGGTTAGGGTAGGTTAGGGTGGTTTGGGTTGGATTAGTTTTGATTAGGTTAGGTTGTGTTGGGTTGGATTGGATTGGTTTCGATTAGGTTAGGTTGTGTTGGGTTGGGTTGGGTTGTTCTGGGTTAGGTTGGATTGGGTTGAACCGACCCGAACCGAACCGACCCAAACCGATCCGACTCGAACCGAACCCAACCGAACCGAACCCAACCGAACCGAACCGAACCCAACCGAACCACACCGAACCGAACCCCACCCAACCCAACCCAACCCAACTGAACCCAACTGAACCGAACCCAACCCAACCTAATCTAACCCAACCCAACCCAACCGAACCGACCCGAACCGAACCGAACCGAACCGAACCGAACCTAACCGAACTGAACCGAGCCGGGCCGGGCCGGGCCGGGCCAGACCGGACCGGACCGAACCCAACCCAACCCAACCCAACTGAACCCACCCAACCGAACCAAACCCAACCCAACCGAACCGAACCGAACCCAACCGAACCGAACCGAACCCAACCGAACCGAACCCAACCGAACCGAACCGAACCCAACCGAACCGAACCGAACCGAACCGAACCGAACCGAACCGAACCGAACCGAACCGAACCGAACCAAACCAACCAAACCCAACCCAACCCAACCCAACCCAACCAAACCCAACCCAACCCAACCCAACCCAACCCAACCGAACCGAACCCAACCCAACCGAACCCAACCGAACCCAACCGAACCCAACCCAATCCAACCCAACCGAACCCAACCCAACCCAACCGAACCCAACCGAACCCAACCCAACCCAACCGAACCCAACCCAACCCAACCGAACCCAACCCAACCCAACCGAACCGAACCGAATCGAACCCAACCCAACCCAACCCAACCCAACCGAACCCAACCGAACCGAACCGAACCGAACCGAACCCAACCCAACCCAACTCAACCCAACCCAACCGAACCGAACCCAACCCAACCCAACCCAACCCAACCCAACCCAACCCAACCGAACCGAACCGAACCCAACCCAACCGAACCCAACCCAACCCAACCCAACCCAACCCAACCTAACGAACCGAACCCAATCGAACCCAACCCAACCGAACCCAACCGAACCCAACCGAACCCAACCGAACCCAACCGAACCGAACCGAACCCAACGCAACCGAACCCAACCGAACCCAACCGAACCCAACCCAACCGAACCCAACCCAACCGAACCCAACCCAACCGAACCCAACCGAACCGAACCCAACCGAACCGAACCCAACCCAACCGAACCGAACCCAACCCAACCCAACCGAACCCAACCGAACCCAACCGAACCCAACCCAACCCAACCGAACCCAACCGAACCCAACCGAACCCAACGAACCGAACCCAATCGAACCCAACCCAACCGAACCCAACCCAACCCAACCCAACCCAACCCAATCCAACCCAACCGAACCGAACCGAACCGAACCGAACCCAACCCAACCCAACTCAACTCAACCCAACCGAACCCAACCGAACCCAACCGAACCCAACGAACCGAACGAACCGAACCCAATCGAACCCAACCCAACCGAACCCAACCGAACCCAACCCAACCCAACCCAACCCAATCCAATCCAACCCAACCCAATCCAACCGAACCCAACCCAACCGAACCCACTAATCTGCTTCTTTTACCCAATTTACATTTTCTTCCATACTTTCACTGAAAAAGAAAGCTGAAGCATGAGTTGGAGGGATGCTTGCTTAGTAAACTTGTTTCCTCTTTCTTTTATTCTTACATCTCTTCAAAGACCTGCATGCAGGTGTCTGGGTTTCATAAGATTCCAAAGAATTGAGGTTTACAAATTATATTTATGTTTTGATTGATGTTTAGCGATTTGGTTTGGATTTATCTAGACGCTGGTGAAGGTGTGTGCTTCACATATCCTTACCATTTCAGTTCTGTGGGGTGCAAGAAAATTAAGTTTCGGGAATTCAATTTTGAAGGTTGAATTGGAAACTCGATAAATGTTTGGTACTTGAAATAAAATTTTAGAAATATTGGATTGGTTTTCTGAAGGAAATTATATTATTTAGAAGTCCATATCATTATTTATAGATGATGTTGAGATCTTTGCATATGAATGATAGGGAACCTTGTAGAGTTGGAATGGTAACTAGTCGCGGTTGAAATTTCTTGGTGATTAGCTTGCTGTACTGGCATTGCCTTGGTGTGAATGAAATTTTCAGCGAATGAGGAGTGTATATAGAAAATTGTTTTGATAAGTTAAAGTAGGTTCATTTTATTTGTTAATATTATATGTTGCAAAAATTTAAAATTTGGGAAATTGAGATTAAATAGAAATTAAAGTTACGTTTTTGAAGTGATCTTGGTTATGGTTGAAGATGAAAGTCGGAAAAAAATTTCATAATTAGTTATGTTTCTTGTTTTTTTTCTTGCTTATTTGCTTTCTTGGTTTCTTTCTACTTCTTGTTTGCTTTCTTTGCTTGCTTATTCACTTTTATTTTTTCGATTTATTGCTTTCTTTCTTTACTCCTTCCTTTCTTTTTTGCTTTCTTAATTTCTTTTATATTTTTTGTAGTAGGATTTATGGGATGAAAAAATCATTAATTTCTTTCTTCAAAGATGGACTTTGTCTTTGATGTGTGTTAGGAGTATATCATGAAGTCATTCATTATTGATAAGGTGAATATTATGCTAAAATAACTAAATAAATCCGTTTTTACAAAATATGAACCACTCCTAATAAGAAGATCACTTCGAACAAAACTAATAAATTAGGAAACCAAAATATACAAATGAATAAAATAAAATAAAATAATCATAAATATATATATATATATATATATATATATATATATATATATATATATATATATATATGGGTTTGCTAATTTACATAAAAGGTTTTTTAGTTAGTATATTTTAGCAAAGTGTACCAAATTTTAGGTTACAAAAATGTCCTTGTTATAAATCCAATGATATTTTAATAATTTTAAAATTTAATTTAAAATAAAAAAAGGTGGTTATTAAAATCCTGATTGATCCACGTGTACGAGAGAAGTTATTAGCTTTTAAAAATCCTAATTGATCCACGTGTACGAGAAAAAAAAATAAAAGGTGGTTATTAAAAATCAACCTCTTGTTTTGTTTCATTAAAAAAAAATTGAGTCACTTAACCAATCTGACTCATTATAGACTCAATCCAGATGAGTCAGGTTTTTAGTAATCGGATTTAAAATTAGTCTGTATCAAAATTTTAATTTTTTTAATCTAATCTAACTCAACTAATTTTTTTTATCTAGTTAAATATGTTTTTAGTTTTTGAATTTTGTCACAAAATTGGAAACTTTGATACCGTTTTATCTATAAACTTTAAACATGAATCAATATAGTCATTTAACCTAATTACGTTAAATTTGATTGATCTATCACATGGATTTTCCAACATATAATAAAGCTTGAAACATTTAACGTAATTAAATTAAAATAAATTTATAAATTAATATTTAAAAAACCAAAATATATCAAAATTTTGAACATAATAAATTTTAATTTTACTTTAAAATTTAAAAACTAAAAACATATTTATTATTGAATAATTCATAGTAAATTTTTTGAATATATAAATATGTTGCATGTCATGACTCCCAATCCAAGATAAAAATTTGTACAAACATCATATTCCTTGCAGCAAAATCCTAAAAAAAAAAAAAGAAATGGCAAAAACTTGAGTTCATCAATTGGCATTCTTTATGTTTTTATTTTTGGTTGCATCTTGTATTTCCCTACCTTCTTCTGTGGCACTTGTTTGAATGCACACCTTATTTTCAAACGGTAGAGATCAATATATATTTTTATTGAGGTATTCCTTTATTTTTATTTTTATTTTATTTACAGGTTTTATGCAACAAGCTTTTGCTGCTAGAGACGAACAAAGAATAGTGATGCAAATCGAACAAAGATTGTGAGAAATATTGTAAGCACGGTTTGTCTTGTTGCATATTGCCTTTGCAACTGCGATTCTACAAAAATGGATGTACAACACAAATTTACCAAACCCTTATATATGCTTGGTTTGGCTTACAAGGGAAACCATGCATAATACTTAATAAACTAATAATATTAATAACCTTTTGTGTTCAATTTCCTCACGCCTCCTTCTTTCTGTCATGTTTCAATTATACATGTTTGTTTGTTTATAACAAATAAAAAGAAAACGCACATTCAAAAACACCAAGTGCGTATATAACTATTTTATCGTGTTAAAACTTTTTTAAACAATTATTGAACAAAAAGTTAATAAAGCAATGCTAAATTTGTAAAGTTTACACACTGACTTTTAATTCATATTTAATAAAGTAATGTTAAACTTACATTGAATACTGGAAATAAAAATTGTGTTTCACTAGTAAAAAGTTGAATTTTTACAACGCACATTGTAACGCCCTAGCAACTTACAGGGACTGTTGATTGCTCCCACATATCACCACGAGGCTTTCCAGTGTGCTTTGTCCTCACTCGCACACTTTCGAGCAAACTTCCCGGAAGGTCACCCATCCCAGAATTTCTTCAGGCTAAGCATGCTTAACCATAAAGTTCTTATGGGTTCCTTTAAGCTATCCTTCAACTGTATAGTCCCACACCTATACAGTCTCTAGATCCCTCTCATTCCGGTGTATGTTCGATTTGTCCATGTGCCCCTTCCACTGGAAGCCTGCCAAGAGCCGGTCCTTGTCTATGCCCCCTTGCACCATGTCTCTTGCACCGGCGATCACTCCCCACCCTCGTCAGTGCCCGGGTGTCAGATGCCCACCAGCTTCCGCTTGGTTCGTCCTCGAACCACACCGTACTGGGAGAGGCTAGGCTCTGATACCATATGTAACGTTCCGACAACTTACAAGGACTGTTGACTACCCCCACACATTACCACGAGGCTTTCCAGTGTGCTTTGTCCTCACTCGCACACTTTCCGAGCAAACTTCCCAGAAGGTCACCCATCCCAGAATCTCTTCAGGCTAAACACGCTTAACCATGGAGTTCTTATGGGTTAGGCTACCGAAAAGCAAATGCATTTTGGTGATATGGGTAGCCAAATCAATTCCTTTAAGCTATCCTTCAACTATATAGTCCCATACCTATACAGTCTCCAGATCCCTCTCATTCCGGTGTATGTTCGATTCGTCCATGTGCCCCTTCCACTAGAAGCCTGCCAAGAGCCGCTCCTTGTCTGTGCCCCCTTGCACCATGCCTCTTGCACCGGCGATCACTCCCCGGGTGTCACACTCATTATGTCACGGTTCACCAGAAACTGCAGCATAATACTGCGCGGTGGCATTTTTGAAAATAAATCAAACGTATAGGCCGCGGTTCATAGGGAAACCGCGGCCTATTCCCCAGTCAAAAAAATCAACCTTTATTAGATTAAAGATGTTTTACAAATCAACTTTTATATATATATATATATATATATATATATATATATATATATATATATATATATATATATATATATATAATTTAAATGTTATTTAATACTCAAACAAATCAGAGTATATAAATAATGTGATCTTACTTAACTTGTATTACATTCTTTTTATATATATTCTCTTGTATTCAGGTTAATTTAATCTAAAATTTGACCATGACTGACAAAAATAATCAATAACCATAAAATAAATATTATCTTTGTATTTTTCACATTAAATTAGTATAATTATGGAGACTATAATTGATTATAAATTAGAATATGTTTTAATGTTAAATAAAGATATTTTACATTTAATTCATTCATTTTAGTGAAAAATATGTTTGAGTATATCACAAAGTTGATTGTAAAAAAATTTAAGATAAAAAGGTGTATAGGAAACTTTTTGAATTTTCTGTCATTTTTTTCAAGTCATATGTACGACATCTAAGGTTAAACACTCAAGTAATTAAATGAACATAAATATGACCGTTTTACATTATTTATGGGACAGGTAACATAAAAAGCATTTTATTTTATTGCAGTTATGATACATGAATAACGAACTAAGTTATGGTTTGTCGTTGTAGGTTTCCTTCCAGTGATCTATTGGTCTCATTTGTTGTGATAGATGTTTCTCTACAATCAGCCACCTTACATTCGCTGCATTTCCGCGTGGAACCAAAGCCTCAACCCACGTTCTCCATCTTCGGCTTATATATACGAGTCATGAGGGTAAGATATTCCAAGGACAAGTCACCGAAATCGACTTCGGGAAAGGTGATGGGAGTGGGACAGCACATGATCGACAAGGGTGCAATAATGATACAGTCAGTAGAGCCCATAAAGCAACATGTTCCTTCGTCATCTATAGCCACAACATGTCTCTCCAGATAGAGACTCACCATTACTGCTCCAGACTCCACCAAAATTTCATCAAATGCGTCGTCTACGATTCCGATGAATTGGGTGTTTGTCTTCATGATCTTCTTCTTTTCTCTCTCTTTTTGTTTCAACTTTCTCAAAACCCAATATCTTATTCTTGGTCTTCTTGTTTTCTCTCTCTTTTTGTTTCAAATTTATCAAAACTCAATATCTGATTTGTTTAATGTTTTGGTTGTGTGCTTGATAGGTGTGGAGTATATTGTTTCTGATGATATCTTTGAAACTATGCCATCAAAGTAATAGGAACATTGGCATTCTCATGCTTATGAGGTTTTTATTCTGATCTTTTGCTTTGCTTGTCATGTTTTTTTTATTTGGAATTGAAAATTTATGAATGATGATTTGGACCGTGCAGGTCAAATTGGGTCTCTGGGTGAACCCTAGAGTTCCAGAGCTTATTGGGAAACCGAAGCTCGAAAACCTAGCCAAAACTTACGGCAAATTCTGTTGTACGTGGTTTGTTGATAGAGGTACGCATACATGGAAATAATTTGATCCTCTTTTGAGTTTTTTTTTTTGTAAAGTATTTAATTACAAATGCAAGGAGTGCACTTGCACTGATGATATATATTATATGTTGATGGATTGAATCTAAAGCTTAATGACATAAGTTGATTTTAAAGATAAATTATAATTTATTATAACCATTTCACTGACAATCAATCTTCGTATTACAAAGATTTCACTGGCAATTAATCTTTGTTCTTTCTTGTTCTTTCTTTTACACAATTAATATTTGATCTTTCTTTTTCTAACGTAACGGGTTGTCACAAGATTTTACGGTTGATAATTGGCAATTGATCTTTGTTCCTTCATGGGACAATTAATTTTTTTTATTGTTCTTTCTTTCTTTGTGACACGGGTTTAAGGTTGGAAATTAGTCTTCGTTTCGGAAAATTAATTTTCGCTCAATTATTTTTCGTTCCTTCTTGATTCTTTCTTGTTATTTTTTTGGCAATTAATCTTCGTTCTTTCTTTGTTTTTTTGGTAGGCAATTAATTTCTGTTTAGGGCAATTAATCTTTAATCTTTTTCGTTTTTTTTTGTTTTTTTGGTGAATTTGAATTTGAATTTGAATTTCTCATGAGATGAGAATTTGAATTTCTCATGAGATAAGAATTTGAGTTTCTCATGAGATGAGAATTTGAATTTCTCATGAGAGTTTGAATATCTCATGAGATGAGAATTTGAATTTCTCATGAGAATTTGAATATATGAATTTAAATTTAAATTTGAATTTGAATTTGAATTACTCATGACCCCGACCTCCGGACCTCCCGACCCCCCCACCCCTGACCCCGGATCCCCCGACCTCCAAACCCCTAGCCCCATGACCCCAACCCCATGACCCCTAACCCCATAACCCCAACCCCCGGCCCCATGACCCCCAACTCCCCGACCGTGTGAACCCTGACCCCCGCAACTGCCACATTGTTGAAGAGACAAAATACTATATAGGTTCGTTATGTTCTGCATGATGAACTGGGGGCCTCACAATGGCAACAGTTGAATCCAATTTCCCACTTGCGACCTTTTTAACAATCTACTTGTCAAAAAACATCTTAAATTAGGTTCACAAAGTTATATTTGGGAATAAGATGTAAAGCTTAAATTAATCAGATTAAGCGTAAGGCCTGCAGGGGGTTAATGTATTGTTTGCAACACTGTTGTCTCACAAAAAGAGGTATCTTGGCAACTATAACCTATGTCCACCCGTCACTAGGCAAAAACAGTAATTTTCACCAAAACAAAGAGAGATGATATTGAGAAGATAATTCAATACGTGTATTGAAAAGACATATACACGAATAAGAGAAATATATAAGTTTTTTTTCCTTTCAAATTCATATTACTATGATGGTTGTTGTGACCCATTTTTATTTTTATTTATTACTTTAATAATTGTACAATTAGAAAAATTTATTACTATATTAAATAAAAAAGATATGCCTTTATCTGAGTGAGAAAGTGGATCATGATTTATGAATCTGCGTTGAAAATTTTAATCTACCAATTTGCTTTAGTCTAGCTCGTCTATCCTGCCAAATTAATGCTAAAGGCGGGTGCAAACCTAATACATTTTTGAAATTAAAAATTAAAATATAAAAGAACTTAGAAGATTAATTTTGTGATATAAAATAAACTTATTACAGTACTGCCTCAACTATTTCAGAATATTTTAGTAAAAGTCTAAGCTTTAATATTTAAATGAAAAATATTACAACATAATGAAAATAAGATGGATATCAAACCCTACAATAGATGAGAGGAGACTCTCTACGAAATGCTACAGGGAGTCAAAAGCTAGAGTTTTGTTACATCAAACAGATTTCAGTATCTTCCAGTTCCCAACTTAAATCTTTACATAAGAATAATAAATAGTGCTCAGTGCTCACACATCTGATGTAGTAATGGAAAATAATTTTAATTCACTTCAATTTCTATTCTACTATTGGTAGTTCCCAAACCTATTCAAAACAATTCTCCAAACCATTATTATTAACTGTAGAGGGCTAAACCAAAATTTTGAAGAAAAAAGAGAGACATATATACATATAACAGTGGGTGATTAAATTGTATTATTCAACAATATTATGGTTGCTTAATTGACTCCACACTGATACAAACTATCCTACAAATTTACTCAAATTTACAGCAATCACAGGATCAAGTGGAAAAGTAAACCGAGAAGTTTCTGGAACGTGTTGTGAGAGAAGTCTAACTAAAGAAATCTTGGCCAGAGATAAATAGAGTCAAGACCAGTTAGTAAACTCCTTGTAGGCTATGCAAAGTAAGACGGAACCAGGAAAAACTTACATTTAATGAAAAACACAAAATCTTTATATGTAAAGAAAGAATCGTCGAAAGCATCACCTCTACAGCAGAGCCAGTAACAAGAACGCAGCTTCAGATGAACCTTCATTAAAATATATGGAATTCAATTCGGAGGCAATCTAAGACCTCCGCGATTTGAGCCCCCTGACGCTAATATTCTTAATCAGATTCACATGATGTCTGGAATGAACTAACCGTACATGACTGTCTTCAGCTTTTTTGGCCTCTAGAAGCACGCATCTTCAATACGATAAAGAAAATAAGCAAGATTAAAGATAACAGACAAAGATTTAGCAAAACCGTAAAGTAACGTGCATGCATTACCGTTGAGGAACGTTGGCGGCTTCGAGTTGGTTCCAAATTGACCTAATGCGATTAGGATTCTCGACGTGCTTCGGCTCGTTCGGCGCGTAATGTTTGCACATCCTCCTATCGTATAGTAAACCCACACGCCGTTGACCGCTTGCACTGCTTTCTTTACCCTTATTCTTACTCCTGCCCTCCATGGCTACACCCAACTTTTCAATTTGTGACTGTGTTACTCAACTTCATGTACAACCCACACTATTTATAGTGTCCTAATTTTAAGGTTTTATAGCGCGCTATCATGTTAATAACAGAAATTATTTTTAATCCTTTTCATTTATTATGTTAATAACAGAAATTAAGAAACCATTTCAGTTATATGCCTGCTCACTTCCTTGTTAATCTATGTACTAAAGTGATGATGGAATGTATACATGGTGTGTGTGAATCTGCGTCTAGAATCTGTAATTTTTCTCCTGCATTAACGCCTTTAGTGCTCCTTTGTATTGAGTTTATATGTACACACTATGAGGTATTTAGTCTTCTGCCAATTTTTGTGTCGACTATTTTTTCCCTTTATTTGACAGGTCAATTATGGCAACTTCATGCATGGGCTGATGCAGGAGAATATCCGATTTAACAGAAAGGTTCTGTCAAAGTTATCTGTGCACGAACCTTCAGTTCCTGGAAGCCATGCAGCCACAAGAGCTTCTATTTTTGATAGATAAGGCTGAATCACGACTGGACGACCAGTGATGAGAACTACCATGCATTGGATAGATTCACATACATTGGTTAGGGTTGGATTGGGATTAGGGATTAGAGATTAGGATCGGAGTCCGAGGCTCTGAGTATCTATTGTCGTAGGGATTCATCTCGCAAAACGTTAGGGTTCAGAAGAAAAAACCCAATCAAATGAATGTTTAGGAAATGATGGACGAAAGAGAAACAAAAACAGAAAGAATGAGGGATTCGAAAACAGTAGACGGAAAGGGACTCACTTCTTTTACTATAGACACAGTTCTTCTTTCCTCGTCACATGTGCCATTCAAAATCATATTTTAGAGACCCTTAAACTTTAGAAAGTTTAATTAATTTTTTTAGTTTCAAAAAATATCCAATCTAGCTCATTTCAATGTATTAGCTTTAGTATAGTGTTTGTATGTATTACGTGTAATATTTTTTATTTTTTATTTTCTAAATTTTATTTTTATTTTTTATATAAAAAAATTGTTATGTATTATGTTATTATATGTAGTGTCAGATGGTATCGTCGTATCATGTGACAAACTCATATGTCACATTAATACTGTAAATGTCATGTTTTGTATTCAGTTTAAAGAACTTAATTGAATTATTTAAAAAAATTAAAAAATATAATTGAACCTAATAAAAAGTGAGTATTTAATTAAATTTAAGTTGTTTTTAAAAATTTGAATCATATACTCTAAAATATCTTGATATAGTTTCAACAATAAGTGAACTAATTAAACAATTAAACAATAATTAATAAAAATATGAAAATAATTAAAAAATTATACATAAATTCTTCTTATTTGGTGGATGAAGTTTATTTACTTTTCTCCCTTATATAACTTTTTAATTTAAATTATGAAAAAATAATGATATTTTTAAAAAGTTTCATAATATAATATGAAAAAATAAAAACAATAAAAAATATAAAAGAATAACTTTAAACGAATACTTGAATGTGTTTTATGTTACTAAAAATAATTTAGATAAAAGAAACATAAGAACTGGAATATTATATAATTGGAGAAAAAAATGAATCACAAAAATATAAATAAATTAAGTGTTTCTTTAGTTCATGAGGAGATAGACTTCCTCATTTAAGTTATGACCTGAAGACTAATTGAAAGAGAAATCACATAAATTATTTTTCCTCATAAACTGTAATTGCTTAATGAGTTTCTGGATGCTGAAATTAATGATGAGTGAAGTTAGTATAGTGAATTTTGGAATTTAGTTTGACACTTGAATAATGATAGAGTTGGTGTTGTTTCAAGTTGGATGTTGATTATGTTGTTATTCATATTATAATGTCGATTATGTTGTTTTTGAATTTTTCAATTGGGACTAAATAAGGGTGATAGAGAAAAAATTAGAGTGAAAGAGATGAAAGAGAAAATGTTGAGAGGAATGAGAGAGGTGAGTAAGGATTTATGTTTTTTTTTTCTTAGTTTTGAAAATGAAAGTTATTAAAACACTCTTAACTTTAAAACTTAGAATTCATTTTATATATAAGAGTATTTTTGTCTACTCAGTACACATTGTTAAAATGTAATAACTGAAAAACAAACATACGTAAGTTAACAAATTCATATATATATATATATATATATATATATATATATATATATATATATATATATATATATATATATATTAACAAAGGATGTACTACTAAATTATTGTTGCATGGTATAAGTATAAAGTGAAATGATTAATGAGTTATTTAGATTTTAATAATACATCTAGTTAGATTGGTAAATATATCCTATGGCAAGAGTCAATGAAGATTTCAGACATCAAGTTGTGGTAAAGCCACAAATACTCAACAAATGTATAAGAGATTACTTTGCCATGAGAGGTGGTAGATGTGATATATATACAAAGAAGGTAAATTTTGAGGCAAACCAAATTAGTATCATAGGTGTTGTTACACCAACATTATTATTTATTATATTAATAATGAGTTGGTCATATGGGCTACGTAAACTCTAAAGTAGAAACTCCACGTTCTTGTTTTCAACCATGTTGAAT
This sequence comes from Vigna mungo, assembly GCA_036885675.1. Classification (NCBI taxonomy): domain Eukaryota; kingdom Viridiplantae; phylum Streptophyta; class Magnoliopsida; order Fabales; family Fabaceae; genus Vigna; species Vigna mungo. The sequence continues at coordinate 6,141,746 of CP144696.1, read as the reverse complement.
TTGCCATTGAAATGTAAGTGAATAAAATATTTAGATTATTGATGTGGTTTCTCACCCGTATAAACTTATTCATTCAAAGTGTAGAGTTTATTTTTAAAAAATATTATCGGGTCAAGTAGTTTAACTTCATATATTTTAATAAGAGTATTTCAATTCTCCTTTTTCTAACTACGTGAATATTAACAAATTATTAAATTTATTTCTACAACTAATCCTTTTAGGTGTTTTATCTATGTTTATGTTCCCATTCATTTTTAAATAATCATATATATATATATATATATATATATATATATATATATATATATATATATATTCAAACATATGATATTCTAAAATACACATTAATATTTCAGATAAAATATATGAACAAAGATTATATTGCACAAAAAAAATTATGTCGTGTTTGAGTTCATTACATTCAATCCTAGTGAAATGGGAGTTTAACTGCTCTTATACATTAAGAACATATAAGTTTGACAAAATTGATGGATTGAATGGAGTTGTATGACATATATTTGCTTCTGATTGAATTCCTAAGTTTCTCTATGTTTCCACACAATGGAATGCATTTCTTTTTTTCATTCACGATTTAATAACCACGTTCAAAAATTAACTTCTCGTTGCACATACATATATTTGTTCGACGAGAATTAACTATTTTTTCTCGGTTTTAACTGTTTTGTCTCATTGAGCGAGATAATATACTCATTAAGCGAGTATCTTGTTTGTTAATCAAGTGAGTCGTGGTTGAACCAAAAGGTTATTGCGTAATCTTCCCATCTCTTTAAATGTCAATTTTCCTTCACAATAATATAAAAAAAAAACATTATATTAACTTGAAATAAACCAAAAAAATTTACACTCACATTAAAAAAACACACAATACATAAATAAATACAACTTTAAAATTAAAAACAAATATAAATAATAAATATTTATCACACTTATCAATAATCATTTAATAAAAAAATCATATTAACTCTTCTTAATTATTATTGAACTATATTAAATAAAAGTATTAAATCATTACTATAAATTAATAATAAGAGCTTATCAAGTCTAATATTTTATTATAATCCAACGATAATTAAGGTTGAACTCGGTTAGTTCACAAAAATATTAAAAATTATATAGGAAGTGTGTTAAAAGAACAACTCATTACTTAAATGCCTAAAAATAAATAAATATCATTATAATAAATAAATAAAATTATGCCGGTCAGATTTAATTAAAAAGACATATAAATCAAATTAAAAAGAATAAAAAATGGCTTGATTACTTGAATTTATTCTATTTTGATCTTTTTTATCCTTGAATTATGTGAATCACTTTCGTTTATATATATATATATATATATATATATATATATATATATATATATATATATATATATATATATATATATATATATATATATATATATTTCTATTTTATCGTCAAGTACATTTTAAAAAAATAGTATATAAAGAAATTATATTATAAGTTGTAAAAACTAAAAAAATAGAGTATTAGAAGTAATAGATATTTTAAATAATGGCACTCACTTATTTTAATATTAAAATAAAAGAATAAATGTTTACTCTATGTTAAAAGATAAATTTTTGTTTTGTACACGATTTTAAAAACAAAGAGATTGAGTCCTAGAGTTGGTTAAAATTGTATGAATGAAATCTTGTCCGTTAAATTGACACGTTAACTTCATCTGACCGTGGAATACTTTTTGGCTTCAGCTCTCTGCTTTTCTTGTAACACTCAGCTTTTTCTCTCTTCTCTCTTCTTTCCTCTCTCCACGTTCTGCCACCAGTTAAAAAGCCTTTCCTCACTATATTGAGTCAAACAATGTTATGTTTTTCATTATGAACTAAATAATCAGAAAATTAATTTCCCATTCGTTCTAAGCCATTTCTAAACTAATGATTATGCACCTCTAACTATAGGGCTATTTTCCAACTAATCCACTCTATGTATCCGCTTATTTGTCTAGTCTCTGAAGAAAATGTACAACAGGTGGAGGTAAACCGGAATGACTTTGGTGCATTAGATAGTAATATATTAAAGAACAAAAGAGAGAAAAAAGATGGAGGAAGAAAGTGTTATCTAGGCCCTAACCGTAACACTAACTTTAACCCTAACTCTCACCTTAATCCTCATCCTTACCCTCATCGTCACTGTCACCATCACCCTACACCTCACCCTAACCCTCACCCTAACTCTGACCCTGACCCTCACCCTGACCCTCACCCTAAACCCTATACCACAATCCCTATATCCTATACCCTAAACCATAAACCTTATACCCTAAACCCTATACCATAAACCCTATACCCTATATCCTATATCCTATATCCTATATCCTATACCCTATACCTTATACCCTATACCCTATACCCTATACCCTATACCATATACCCTATACCCTATACCCTATACCCTATACCCTAAACCATAAACTATAAACCCTAACCCTAAACCCTAAACCCTAAACCCTAAACCCTATGCCCTATACCCTATACCCTATACTCGATACCCTATACCCTAAACCCTATACCATAAACCCTATACCCTAAACCCTAAACCTAAACCCTATACCCTAAACCCTAAACCATATACCCTAAACCTTAAGCCAATCTAAGCCAAGCCGAGTTGAGCCAAACCGAGTCGAACCGAATAAGCAGAGCCAAGTCGAGGCGAATGAGCTAAGCAAAGTCGAGGCGTATGAGTCGAGCCTATCTAAGCCAAACCGAAGCAAAGTAAGTCGAGCCAAACTAAACTGAATCAAACGGAGCCGAGATGATCCAACGAGCAGAGTCGAGCTGAGTTGAGACGAATCGAACCAAACTGAATTAAATTGAGCTGAGTCGAACCGAATTAAACCGAGCCAAGCTGAACCAGCCGAGTCGAGCCGAACCGAACTTAACAGAATTAAATCAAGCCGGGCCGAATCGAACCTAGTCGAGCTGAATCAAGCCAAACCGAACTGAGTTGATCCGATCCAAACAAGCCCAGCGAGCCGAGCTGTGCCAAACCAGCCCAGCCGAGTTGAAAAACTGTGCCACACCGAGCCAAGCTGAATCGAACCGAACCGAACTGAAGCAAAGCGAGCCAAACGAGGCAATCCGAACCAAGCCATATCAAACCAAACTAAACCGAATCGAACCGAATTAAACCAAACCAAACCAAATGCGAACCAAACTTAACCTTTTCGTGCCAAACCAAGGAAACAAAATTTATCATATTTTCACAAAATGGTGGATTAAGCAAATGTATTGTTGGACAAGGTCTATTATATTTCTAAAACCCTCCTCTATATTATACTTGAATATTTTGGTTAAAACCATTCATAAACCTATTGTTGGTTCTAACTTCCACCCCCTTATAGTATTTTTCCATTCTTTGCGAATACTTTGCAATAGAAGAAGCGGTATTAGAAGAATGGATTGAGAGAAGTTTAATGAAAGAAGCAGAAAAAACAATGTTGTCTTGATATTGTACCTGTACTGATTGTGCAGCAGAATCAAATAATGATATTTAGATAATGATAAGCATGTAAAACTAACTCACTTAACCGGCATTAATGTGTCTGTGATTTGCTCTTACTTGCTTTTATTGTGAACCAGGTTATGGCCAACAACTTCTCCATATTAGATAAATCACAAAATATACCAACAATGCCAGATGTAATACGAATTCATAATTTTTCTCGTTAACACAATCTATTATTAGCATTCTTTTGTCATTGACGACATAAATATAAAGCAGTGATTAAATCCTAACTTTGAATTGAACAAGTGTACTTCTCTCGGAATTTATGTTGGCTGCAAAAGTGTTGAATTATTGAACTGATAAAGTCATAAAACCCAACTAACCATAGTTTGTCAGGACTCAGTCAAGTTGTTAAGTAGGCTGGCAAGTGTAAAGAGTGAACTTTTTCATGGGAAGCATATTAAATGCCTTTTTCTAGTTGTAGAGTTACTTTCAGATAAAGATGATAACACTACATACAGAGCTCAATGTGGAATGCACCAAATCAACTGTGCAGTACAAGAAAGATTAGCATCTGCATGGTCAGAGGCCTCTTCATTCTTCTTTCGTTTGCATTCTCCACACCAGCTACTACAATCATTCTGAAAACGCCTCCACTTTCCAAGACGCGAACTGCAAGACAACATGCAAGTGTTATTCTGCATAAATATAAGTCTCTCGTAACAGTAAGGTAGTAAACATACCTCTAGTTCACACCCCGTAGTTATATGTTCATCACATCGAACACCCCGGAAGAACAGTTGTCCGTAGAAAATTCATAGCCCAAGCAAATATTCAAGGCTATATATGCGTCATCCACATGCAAGTCTGCAACAATATTGCTCATTATATTTTAACAAAAGCATGCAGAGCTGATTTGTTCGGAACTTGGACTAATTGCATATACCTTAAAGAGAATGATTAAAGTTATCAACAAAAATACTTGCTACAAGAAGTGGCAAATCGACAAAGCAGTGACCTATGTTTGAGAAACTAACCAACTTCTCCATCCCTAGCGAGTCCATAATCAACAACAAAAGCATAGTGAGAGTCCAGCGTTGATCCACCAGATTCACCGTAGCAAACTACAAATATAATTCAAATTGACAAAGTGAGTCCACACCATTATATTAGTTCTTCATCTCAGTCATAATTTTCTAACTCATTCTGATTAAGAGAAAAAATTTACCTCGAGTTATATAGGCTCTATGTATTCTTCCCTAAATCTGTGAAGCATGGGTTCCAGGCCAAGATCACGAAGAACAACACCATGTTCATGCTATATATTTGGTCGCGTGGTTTTGATTTTGAGATCACCTGCCCATCTTAAAAAGTAATCAACCAAAGCAATCAGATATTAATTAGAGCATGATATAAAATGGAAGAATTGAATATATGATTGAGAGGGAAAGCAAAATATGTAATACCTCATGTATCGTCTTTTCACAAAATTGTGGATTAAGTATTTCAAATGTATTCCTGGACAAGATTTGTCTATTATATTTCTGAAACCCTCTTCTGTATTTTGTTCAATTGCAACCGAGAAATGATGTTGTGGAAAATTCTACGTTCAGAATTTAGCAGAGTTGGAAGATTCTACGTTCAGAAAATTCTAATGTTAACATGCGCATTCATAGATACGTACCAAATAAATATGCCCTGTTAACAGTTCAAGAAATTATCCCATCAATCCATCTCTCATATTTTGGGAAGAACCTTAAAATAAAACCTTCAAGAAAATGTGTGATTTACAAATGAATAAAGTGTTGTTTTCAGAGTGTTAAAATCTTAAAATAATTCACAATGTAGTGTGTCCGCTTTCGAAACTATTTTATCCAGCGCAGAATAACAATAGCTTAAAAGATTGAATCACAAAACAAAGCCAAAGGCAAAATAAAAATTAAAAAAAAAAAATAGAAGAAACACATATCACTGTCATACATAATAAATTAGTCAACAAAACAAGAAATGAAGTGCTCACTTGTCATCGCCTTTTTAGGTTGACATGTAATTCTTTAATTCCAGAAAGCATATACACATGTTATTATGATACAAAGTGAAAAATCTTGGATGCAAGTGGGTTGTTCTTGGACATTGCAAGCGACGAATTGAAATTATGGAAGAAATTGAAAAACCATGTAAGAGATGCAAGATATTCATAGGTTTGAGTTATACAAAGGAGAAGTTCAAATATACAAAGCAAGATTGGTGGCGAAGGGCTACAGTCAAAGGGCTAGCATTGACTATGACAAGGTATTTGTTCCTATTACTCGACTAGAAATTGTTAGACTTATTATATCATTAGCAGCTTAAAATAATTGGAGGATACACCAAATGGATGTCAAGTCCGTCTTCTTGAATGGAGTTCTTGAAGAAGAAGTCTACATTGAGCAACCACAAGGATATGAAGTTAAAGGAGAAGAAGATAAAGTCTTGAGATTAAAGAAGGCTCTTTATGGATTGAAACAAGCCCCGAGAGCTTGGAATTTTCAGATTGACAAGTACTTCAAAGAAGCGAATTTCATCAAGTGTCCATATGAGCATGCACTCTATATAAAAAACTCAAGGTAAAGATATTTTGATTGTATGCTTGTATGTCGAGGACTTGATCTCTACAGGGAACAATCCAAGCATGTTTGAGGAATTCAAGAAGGATATGACCAAGGAATTTGAAATGACCGACATGGGACTTATGGCATATTATCTCGGAATTGAAGTGAAGCAAGGAAATGAAGGAATTTTTATTACTGAAGAAAGTTTTACCAAAGACCTCCTCAAGAAGTTCAAGATGGATGATGCTAATCTAGTTGATACTTCTATGGAATGCGGCATCAAGTTGAGTAAGGATGAAGAGGGAGAAAAAGTGGATCCAACCCTCTATAAAAGTCTTGTTGGAAGTTTGCGCTATTTAACTTGTACAAGACTAGACATTCTCTATGCCGTTGGAGTCGTGAGTCAGTACATGGAAGCTCCAACAACTACTCACTTCAAGTCAGCAAAGAGGATTCTTCGGTATATCAAAGGTACGACAAGCTTTGGCCTATACTACTCCATTTCCAACGATTACAAGCTTGTTGGATATAGTGATAGCGATTGGAGTGGAGATATGGATGACCGGAAGAGCACAAGTGGATTTGTGTTCTACATGTGAAGCAGCCTATTGTCACTTTGTCTACATGTGAAGCATAGTATGTAGCTGCAACTTCATGTGTTTGCCATGTTGTTTGGCTACAACCTATTGAAGGAGTTAAGCTTGCCACAAGTGGAGCCAACAAAGATTTTCGTGGACAACAAGTCGGCAATAGCATTAGCAAAAAACCTAGTCTTCCATGATCGAAGTAAGCATATCCACACCCGTTACCATTACATTAGAGAATACATGAGGAACAAGGATGTGCAAATGGAATATGTGAAGACGCATGATCAGGTAGCAGATATCTTCACCAAACCGCTGAAGAAAGAAGCCTTTATGAAGTTGAGAAGTTTGCTTGGAGTAAAAAACCAAGTTTAAGAAGGGATGTTGAAATATAAATTGATTTTGTGTTATTGGACCTATAAGATAAAAGCCCAAG
>CP144696.1:6034649-6129649 GCA_036885675.1 Vigna mungo | reverse complement strand
TTTTCTTTGAATGAACTTTTAGAAAAAGGGAAAAAAGGTATAGATCAACGTTAACCTTCAATGGGAAGAATGTAGAGTTAATACAGAAAAAGAGGTGATAAAGAAAGACAGGATTGAAATGCAATTTTACCTTAAATGAGAGGCCGAAAAAGCACTGCAGGATTGTTGAGTGCGTTATAGTGGTGAGTTGGAGGATATAACTGTATATAAAGAAGTGAATGAAGACGCTACTTGCCATAAACATGATCCTAATAATAATAACTAACTCTAAGAAATGACAATCAATTATTGTATTCAGTTATTACTGCTTCAATATAAAGAAATGTAATTAAACTTTATTCATAGTTTAAATTACTAACAAAAAATAAAAAAGAAATTGGTGATTGTTAAACCACAATAATTTGTTTTTCAATAGAAATATTTTTAACTTTCTTTTACAATATGAATTTTGAACAGTTAAGTCTAATAGGGAAAAAAAGTTAAAAAATAAAATTTTTAAAAAATAATTTCCCTGGAATAATGAAGAACATAAAAAATAAACAATAAAAAAAATTAAATTTTTAAAAAATAATTTCCCTTGTATTAACTGTAAAAATATACTTCTTTAAAAAAAAGTTTTGGTTACTAACTAAAAAAAATAAAACTTTTAGCAAATACTTGCTTTTTATTAACGGATATTTTTGCCAAGTTTTTCAAAAACAGAAATGAGAGGTAAAAATTTAATTTCTGAATAAAAATACAATTTTTTTATCAAAACGTATCATTATTTTTGTTAAATAAGTTTTTTTTTTATTTGTTTATGTATGAAATACTAGATAGGAGTTGTTCGAAGTAATAAAATGTTAAATTTGTTTATTAATGCTTAATTAGAAATGGCTTCCTTCAATCTTCAAAGTTAAGAGGTATAAGATCCCAAACGAGAAACCAAAAGGAAAGAAAATCAAGAACTGTAGTTCCTTAAGATCATCAGAAAATATAAAACATCCATTTACATATATATACATTATGAAACGAATGCCTATAACTTATCAACTAAAATAATGTTTCGTTTCGTACAAGAATCCAGAATCTACAAACTATATACAAGCACGATTTGCATGTGCAAATGCACGAGACCGATTATATTTCCCTGTTGGGAGACCATAAGCGATAGCCGCGCTCTCTCCTTCTTCTTGCGTTTGCATTCTCCACACCAGCTAGGAAAATCTCTCTGAAAGTCGAACTGTGACAGCAACACGAAGGTTCAGTGACGAGAACTATACTTATGATTTGCAAATTGCAATCCAAAGTTACAAGGGGACTAGTGTGAGAATTTTGCTGCTTCAGTCAAACAAGTGACCAACCCACGAGTTACTGTTTAATTTTAAAGTACACAAGTTGATATGTTTAAATTTACTAAAGATAAGCCAAGATTAATCGAAGTATCATTGACACTTAGAGTGAACAACATACTGAGTATTATCTGTTCATAAACAGCAAAAAACTTCTGGCCTATTTAGACAACCTACTATCAGATATAAGGTTGGGCAAAAAATACTGAACTGTACTATACTATAGTTAATTGTATTATATTATACTAAAAAAAACTAAACCATTTTTACTATAACTTAAATATATTGTTTTATGGTTCAGTTTTTAAAAACTGAACTTAATAAATTTTCAGTTCAAGTTAAAAAAAAATCACTTCGTCCTAAAATAACTATATTTTTTTTTCTCTTATGTAATTATTTACAAGTAAATTTATTAAAAAAGATGGTCTACTTTGTTACAAAAGTGAAAAATGTTGAATTAATTTATCTTTAAATTTAATTTGTTATATGTTAATTCAAATAAATTAAATTTAACTATTTGATTATTAACATTCTCTTTTTAGGCATTCGGTATTAGATGAAGTTCATAAAAATTTTACTAAATATATTAATATTATTTTTCATTCTATTCATATACTTTTTAAACTAGCAGGACCGCATTAGCTTTATCCAGAAATATTTATTGAAGAAAAAAAAAGTTTCTTTTTTCTATAAACTACATGTAATTTATATTAAAAATTAATGAGATGAAATTTTACAAACAAATTTATACATAAACTAATTAATTATACTCAGGTGGTTTTTTTTTTCTAATAAGAGTGTTTTTCCTCTAAAAAAAGTAAAAATAGTATAGTAGTTAAAATTAGTACAGTTTACAATTCAATTAGTAGTTTAGTTCAGTTTATATTATAGTTTAGTACAATTTACAATTCAGTTAGTAATTTAATTCAGTTTATATTGTAGTTTAGTACAATTTAGGACAATACAATTCAATTTACTTTTATAAAACAAAAAAGGGTTAAATATGCTTTTAGTTCCTGAAGTTTCAGTGATTTTTGGTTTTAGTCCCTGCATGAAACATTGATGGCATTTAGTCCTCCTAGTATGGAAACATGTATGTTTAGTCCCTAATTTTGGACGACGTCAAGTTTTTGCTTAAGTGTCTAACGGCCATGCCACCTATTCACTCTTCCACGTAGAATTTATTTTAATTTGGAATGAAATTAAGCATTTTAGCACGTGTTTTGGTGCTTAAAATGTGATTTATAAGAAAACGAACTCACCAAAACACGTGCTAAAATGTTTAATTTCATTCCAAATTAAAATAAATTCTACGTGACAGAGTGAATAGGTGGCATGGCCATTAGACACTTAAGCAAAAACTTGACGTCCTCCAAAATTAGGGACTAAACATACATGTTTTCATACTATGAGGATTAAATGTCATCAATGTTTCATGCAGGGACTAAAACCAAAAATCACTTCAGAGACTAAAAACATATTTAACCCAACAAAAAATAGTTCAGTTTGTCTGAACTATTTTACAATTCAGTTTTTTTAGTAATACAATGCGTTACAGTTCCATTTGCCCACCCTCATCATATATATATATATATATATATATATATATATATATATATATATATATACTCTTTATACATATCTGCCATAATTGTCCTTTACAATTATTTTCTACACATATATGCCATAATTGTCCTTGATTATTAGTTCCTGTTATTACTTACTGGTTGCTGGAAAAATCAGCCTTATTCCCAAGCTGAAAGTTGGAAACTGGTTTTTCCACATTATCTATATCCACTTCAATAACAATTAATTCTCCATCCGTCTTTAGGGCTTCACTATCTCCCAAGTTAATCAATTTTAATTGTTTCTCTACAAATTAATTCTTGTGGTTTTAAGTATAAAACCGCCAGAAAAAAAATCCGTCCTAAAATTAATTGTTTTTGTCGTGTCAATTTGTCTATTGTATTTATTATTTTAATTCAATTCAATCTCAATTTTTTTTTAAAATTAAAAATGTTATCTATTTTTAAATTAAGACTCAATTTAATTTATATAAATTTTATAATGATAATTTTATTAAATACTTTTAGAAATATTAAATTTATTTAAATTTATATTTTAAATTAAAATTTATTTTTTAATTTTAAATATTATTTATTTTAGATTGTTATAAAACTGTTTTAAAAGTTTAGATTTGAATTTATTAAATTGTTATTTCTAAATCAATGCTAACATTTGTTTAGAAATTGTTAATTTATTATATTATAAAAATATTTGAAATATAAATTTATAAATCTTATAAATTTTTATATAATTATTTGAAATTTAAATTCAAATAAAAATAATATTAAAGTTTAATATAATAAAATATCAACACAAGTATATTTAAAATTTTAAATAAAATTTAATATAAAATATAAATTTAAATAAACTTAATTTTATTAAAAATATTTAATAAAAATATTAAGCCTAATTTTTATTTAGTTATAGATTTGACATTGTGGATGTAAATAAAATTCCATATTTTTCTGCTTTGACATTTGATATATCAATTCCAGATTTCTGCTATCATATAATGTGCGGTTCAAATCTCATATTGGCCACAAGAAGGATCAATATACGACAGATAGATTCGACAATGATTGAAGGTCAATTTTAGGTCTAATTTTATTTTTTTCACATCCCATTTACAACACCGTTCGTGTGTCACAGCCATGGTTGTGTTACAAAACCTCAGTTATCAGCCACCGGCAACTACCTCCATGTGCAGCACATGCCTGTCATATAATTATATAATTAACACACTTCATCAATCATAAATTAAAACACCAGCGCCTCCTCGTATACATATTTTATGCAAACGCCATCATTGTTCTATACTTATGTCTGAACGTTCGTTGTGAGAGGCTGCAAAAGCATGACCAAGACTTCCATAATCTTAACGTTGGTGGTAGCTGTTATGGTCTCATGTTTTGTCGGTGCGTTACGTGATCGAAAAATTGAAGGGTTGTATTTGGTAGTGGCGCTTTTGAGTATTATGGCATCAGTGGTGTTGTTGGTCTTCCGAGTCACAATGATGACATCTATCACAGTGTTGGTGCTGATGAGTTTTGCAGGTTACCGTCGCAGGGCTTTGGTTCAACAAGGATGGCTGATTACGCTTGACGTGGCGTGGTCTTTGGGCTGCTCTATCTTCAGATCAGAGAAGGGACTCTTCGCTCTGGTTTGTGCTACCCTTCTCAGCTTGTTTGCCACCTATGGATGAATGAATGACGTCATAACCACATGGCAATGGCAATGATTGGGGATAGAACCTTCTTGTAATAATTTACAAAACAAGCTAGTAATTAACAACCAACATTTACCCATTAGTCACGATAAGAGAAAATATATATATACATAGTAGCATGCAATTGACAAATTTTTTCATCTTTTTCCTGGTTTCTTTATCTTTTTCTTGTTGGTTCTGCAAATTGTTCCTTGATTGGAATGCTGGAGTTTATTTATATAAGCCTATAAAGAAACTCAGCGTGGATTATTAGCGCAGTCTGTATGTGAATTGTAATCTGAATAGACTACTGTGCAAGCACAAAAGCAAAAGGCCATTGCTGTCAAATACACCATACCGGAATTGTGGGATCAAAGAGTAAGACCCATTCTAACATCTATAAACGGAATTACAGATCAATCTTCGTTTTCTAAGGATTTCTTTTTTTAGAATTTTAAATCAAGAAGATAAGAATGTATGGCACTTGAATAAGAGGCTACAACAATCATATAATTGGAGATAAAGAAACTTTTATTAATATGGACTCTTCATTTGTTTCAAAAGATAAATCAGGTAATGAAGAGCATGTTGAAGTTAGAAGAAACAAACAACACTGAAACTATATCAAAGCAAGAAATTCATATGCTTTACGACCAAAATAGATCAAATCTATTGATCATTGAACAATTTGTGGAAGATGGCTATTCTCTTTTATTTTAAGAATCTAGAGTGCAAATTCTTTTATTCATAGATAATAATTGTTGTTGTGTTGAAAATGACAATCAACAAATTCTCTTAATCTTGTTTTAGTGCTTTTTATAAAATATAAACACATTATTATTGTTTGTTTGGTATTTTAAAGTTTTTAAAGAGGTTTAATTAGTAATTTAATATTTATATTTAAAATTATATTTTCTTATGTTTATTTTTTTTTACTCGAATTAAATCTAATTAATTTGGTCTCAATTAAATTAATATTAATGCGATTTTGAAACTTTTTTCTTTCTTTCTCCACTCTCATCCACATTTATTCACCTCCCACCGTTTTAATTATTTATCAAACATATTTTTTTTATAGAAGTCACTTTAGAAATCAATTTCTATACATGCATTTAAAATGTATAGTTGGATTTTACTTTAAACTTAAAATGATATGGTTATTACAAAAAAATATTAAAAATAGTAACGAATGTTCATAAAATTATTTTTTCAATTATAAAAATGTTATTTATTATTTTGGTTATTTTAGAGCAAAAATAAAATGCACATTTTTTTCTATTATAGAAAATTCAAAATATTTATAAATAATTTTTTTATCATAATAATAGATGTTAAGAAAATAAATATGGTAATAGATAATTTTTTTTATTGTTAACTGTGTGACATCCCAATTATATAAGAAATATATATAATATAGAGTTCAGCAATTATAATATGATAAAGCAGTTAATGACTTCTAAAATGAAATATAAGGTTTATAGTCATCCCAAAATATAGACAGAAGTTGCTACTTTACTTACAAAAGAAAGTATTTCAAAATGGTAACAAAACTAGAGGAATCCTAAGAACTAGGTAGCTGCGTCATCACCCTCCAATGTTTGTTCCAAAGGTACCTCATCTACTTCTGCTCACATCCAAGTGGATGATCATTGCAAAAGGAAGAACACGCACATACGAAACACAACAACAACAAGTGTAAGCTAGGTTGAAAAGTATACATTTTATCTACAAACATTTGAAATGTAAAATCATATTCATACAATTGAACAAGCAAAGCATCTATCATGTTATAACTCAAACTAGACTCGTCCGGACTTAGAATGAATATCGAACTATGGCGGTTTGTGCGCTTGTGGTGACCTCTACTGCTTTGCAAAGCCATTGTCAATGGGTTTCACCCTACCACACACAAAGTTAGTTCGTTACCACGCAATAGGCCTCCAAGTAGCGCCTACACTAGGACCTTCTACTACTCTCACCACATGCATCAATCTTCTCTAAGTGAGAATGAAAGATCATTACAGTGTTAGGACACCCCCAAGACTGAGCTCCTATGTTCATTCTAAACACTACAATGATCTCACCAAGAGAATCTTACTTTCATACTCAATCACACCATCTTAATCATATTATATTCCTCTTTGAATCATCAACATACCATATTCTATTTATATAATCACATATATTAACATACCAAGTCATATAAGCATCACACATCATCAATTAATCAAGAAAGAATAAAAGAATAAAACACAAGGAAATTATTCGCTATGCGCATTTGGTCACAAAGCGAGGCAAAGGGGTTCTCACATAGCGAATCCTATGCGCTATGCGAGCCATCAAACGGAGACTACCCTTCCAAGTTATTCGCATAGCACATTGTCTTGCCTTGCGAATTAACTCACAGAGATTTCAGACCTCACAGTCTCACAAAGCGCCTCTCCTTCGCTATTCTAATTTTCTAGGTTATTTTCCAGACCAACACCAGTAGTAAAGCGATTAAATTCACAATGCGACTCACTAAACAGAGGGAAACCCTCTACAGTGATTCGCATAACGCACAAAGTCGCTATGCGAATTGCCCTGGCAGAGAACACCTCTCTAAGACAGCTCGCTGTGCATTACTCAAAACCTGCATAATTATGCAACTCCAACCTCCATTACCAATTATAACCATTTTGGTGAACTTCTAACACCTTTAGAGTGGATTATATGCTGAATTAAACTTGCCTAAATGATTATAACCCTTTCTAATCTCATTATGAAGTGTTTATGCATTGATTTATACTCTAAAATCTCAATTTCATCAACCTAAAGACCCAAATCTAGATTTACCACTTAGAACTAGTTCTTGACCATTTTAACACTTCTAACAAGTCACAATTCACTCACTTAAACTGTCTCATACGTCTAATTCAGTCCATGACCCCTAAATCTCAAAACCACTACCCCACTTCCTCTAATCTAGCCTAAAACACCATAATCAACTTAGCTTTTTGTCTAGTAACCTGCTCAACATGATTCACAACATTTAAACACTCAATTACATCATCACATCTTAGTTATACCAGTTCCTCATCATACATTCACAGTTTCATGATTCACACATCAAGAAACACATGTTCTAACATATAAATTCATCCAATTTATCTCAACAGTAACATATTCTAACACGCAGTTCACACATGCATTATTTCGCAATTGCAACAGAATATCACCCACACACTCACAACAATTCCACATGTTAGAAATAAAACCCAACTTCCCTTACCTCTAAATCAAATAGCCAAGTTTACTAAGACCCCAACCACTCGCTTGCACCTCCATAAATGCTAGAATCACCTATATATCACCATTTGATGATGGAATACAGATTTTAGAACCTAATTGGGACTAGAATTTGACGAAAGACACAATGAGCTACATGCAACAAGATCTGTTGCATGATCACAGCCCCAAAATTGCATGGGAAAAAGGAAAATGACTTACCTGAGGAGAAACAAAATTGATCGGTGACAATCGGAACTCTCGACGCCAAGAACACTTATACGTCTCCTCCTGATTGTTGAACACACAGCTTAGTGATGAAGGAATTTAGAGAAAAGGTAGAGAAGTTTAATTAACAGAATTTTAGAGAGATAGAATACTTAAGCAAATAGAATACTTAAGCAAAATGAACTAGCACTTTAAAAAAAAATTCTATTTATACTTGTTGATGTATTTTAACTAAAAAAAAATATGGTTCAATTAGTATAATATTCTTATCCGTCCTTTAATCTATTCTCTGGAAATCATGAAATAGATTATGATATAAAAATAATATTCCCACTTCAAATTTTTATACAGCTAAAAAGAAGAAATATATATAAATTTATTCTATATTCATTTTTAAGTAAAAATTTATATTTACTTATATTTTTATATAATTTTTTTTGTCCAATTTTTCTGAGAAACGGATATATTTGTTGTTATGGTTATAAATGTTTTTTCCTCTTTTTGATATTAATTAAATAATTTTAAAAGCAATAAATAAAATATAATAATATCAACTATTCAATATTAAATGAATGAATATAAATAATAATTAGATAAAAATAAAACATTGTTAGAAAAGAGTAAAAAAATCAAATTTATGTTTAAAATTAAATTACAAAATTAATCAACAAAAAAAATAATATAAACTTTTAAATTCCCTAATAAATAAAAGATACTATAATAATTTAAAATAAAAATTAATCATGGAAATAAGTATTATAAGAATAAAAAATATGCTTATAGTCATTTAATCCCTCAATTTAAATGTTACTCATATTCCTTAAAATTCTTTATCAAGATTTATACATATATAAGATATAAGATCAATTATCATCCACCTATAACTCAACAACTAATTTAACTTCTTTTTGTCATTAATGGGTTATGTACTGAGTAGTAGGGAGGACGACCCGACTGGGTGGTCAGGAGTGGCCTTTCGTAAGAAAAATCTTGAAAAATTCACTATCAGGTCAAGCACGAGATAGTACCGCAATCTCCATGCTCACCGAAGTCGCTAGGTCGTCGAACGGGGAGACCGACAATCAAGTAGATCTCGTCGGCATTCGGGAACGAGGCACACGATGCGTTGTCGTGTCCGCATGACTGTCTAGTCAACCGGTGCGTCGCCAAGACAACCAAACATGCTCCTGATCGGCGGCGCCGCCCCGCGCACCCGTCCGCGCCTGGAAAACATGGCCAGTCTAGTCAACTGGTTCGTCGCCAAGACAATCAAACATGCTCCTGATCAGCTGCGCCGTCCCGCGCACCCGTCCGCGCCTAGGGAACATGACCGTTCTCCAATGGAACGTGTTCCTATTCGGCCGCGCCTCCGCCGCCGCACGCTCGTGTGGCTAGAATGCTCATCGGAATTTTCTTCCTAAGTCACCGCATCAGAGTTAAAAGAGGCAGCAGCCCGCGACAGTTTTCTTGTTTTATAGGTACGTCATTACGTCAACATCGTACGACTCAGACGAAGACGAACACGACCGCGACTCACCAGGAGAAAGCGATCCCGCCGGGAACGACCGGCCGGACCAGGGGAGCCTGATCGCGCTTAATCAGTCCTGGTAAGGGAGAGGATTAAATCAAGATTAAAGTAAAACGCGATTACAAGAGATGGGCCGTGGATTGGGCCACGATTAAGAGAATGCTAATCCTTGACCCATCAAGAGTACTATAAATATGAGCCACAGGTGAAAGGTAGTTGGTTACATTGAATGCACATTTATTTTCACATTCTCTTTCTATCACTAGAATTCTGACTTGAGCGTCGGAGTGTCATCAGCAAGTACCCAACCAAACGGTTCTTATAAGGCGAACAGGACAAGTAGTAGGAGGCGAGCAAAGTAAGTATCCAGATTCTACCGGAACAGGTTACTTTAGCAATAAGTTAGAATTGGTTATTGACTATTTAAATCTAAATTTTATTTAATTTTTAATTTTGTAAATGTATTTTTTTCAATATTGTTTGATTTGATACGTCGGTTTAACAACGCTATTAAATAGATAAGATACGTGGGCCGATCGTACCGTTACCTTTGCCACGAAGTTATGTATGCATTTAGGAAAAAGAATAAAAGTCAATAAAAAATTTCTTGTTTCCAAAGCCACAATAGTGTATATATATGTCACTCTCCGGCTCGCAAAGCTTTTAAAGTGGCTAACGGGTCGCTAACGCTAGCCGTGCAGTTCTCTCCATTTTCTGTTCCGAAGAAGAAGCTTCGTTTCCCATTAGGGTTAGGGTTTCAGTGTTTTCTCTTCCGTATACCTGCCACGCCTTCCTTTGTCGTTTCTCTTCGCTCCGAGAGCTATGGAGTCTGCTCTAGTGATCAAGGTTCTGATCTTAATTTTCCTTTTCCGTCATGTTTTCGTTTCAATTTTCGGTCCTGAATTGTTTTCCTTCTCTTATATCGTGACTTTTGTTGTGTGATGCTCTGCGTTTAGTCATCTTGATATTTCTTGGAGAAAATGAAGATGAATCGTTTATTTTTATTTGTTGTTTGTGACGATGTTGCTAGCTGATGGGGCCTCGAGTCTGATAGTCACTATGGTGCTTTCATTCTGTTGTTGATTTGTTGATTTTGTTACAATCGTGTCAAATTAAAATTGACATACAGCCCCTTCTAGTTTCGCCTTTATTTTTATTATCTGAGTGATCGGAGCATGGAATTTTAGTTGATGAAGCCTTGAGTCTCATAGTCACTATGGTTTTATATTACTCTATATGTAGTGACTTTTGGAATGACGATGGGGCTGAAACCCCAGCCATTGCTTGCTGGGTTCGGCATGAACAAATTGGTTTTGCCTAGAAAACAATTTAGCGTTAGTTTCATGAAAATTAATTGATTCCTAGCATCTTCTAGATTTGTCGCGGTTGTATTGTTTTTATTCTTTTGGCATGGAGTATTGTGAGTATTTAGAATGATTCACTTTTATGAATTTGTATTGGAATTAAAACTGTTGTGGATTGTGGAATTTTCATTTAACTGAGGCTCTGTTTTAGTTCAATTGATGGTATTATATATTTTTGTTTAATATATCAAGGGTCCTGCTGATCAATGTATGATAATACATTTTTATTTAGCTGGTAATCTTTTGATGCTTAGTGTAATTTGAGGATACCCTTCATTCATTTTACGGAAAATTCATAAAATAATATTTGGTGGAAGAATCTGCTAATGTTTTTTTGTGGCTTTAGATCGGTTCTATAATCAAGCACATCTTTGCTTATTGCATCAATACATTACTTTTTTGTTGGACAGGTGAAATATGGGGATACCCTCCGGCGCTTCTCTGCGTCTGTGGACGAGATTAATCGACTGGATCTCGACATAGTTGGGTTGAGACAGAAGATATGTTCTATCTTCGGTTTCAGTGCTGATACAAATTTAGTTCTGAGATATGTTGATGAAGATGGTGATTTGGTGACTCTGGTTGATGATGATGATTTGCGTGATGTGATGAGGCAGCAATTGAAATTCTTGAGAATTGAGGTACTAATGAACAATGATGGCGCTGCTAAATCGACTGCTTGGTCTACTGGAAGTGACACCCCCTTAAAATCTCCTTCTGTCACAAACCCACCTCTGGGTAGAAATACTATATTACACGAGGCTCTATCTAAATTGTCGCTTTCAAAAACAGCATCTTCGACTCCCGTGGTTGATAATATTGCCAATTCAATTTTGAAAATAGGACAATCTGTTCTAAATTCTCATTTCCAGCCTCGTGATGCAGCTGGTACAAGTTCAAAAACGGGTCCTGAAGAACATGCCACTTCTAAGGCAAAAGGTTCTCGATCTTCATATGTGGACTCAGCCTCCAATTCTACTGTCCATGGTGAGAGTGCCACTCCGTTAAGAAATCCTGTTCCAAACCCATCTCTGAGCCCAAATGCAGATAAAGTTGACATTTCATCTCCTGTGCCTGATCCAGTACGTGAAATTGTGTCCAAGTTATTGTATCAAAAGGCTGCATCTTCTAGTCAGCTGCCTGTTAATCTTCCTGATTTAATTTCCCTGGTGGGACATTCTGTTTTAAATTCTTATTGCGAGCCTCATGTTGCAACTGGTCCATTCTCTAAAAATGGTGTTCCTGAAGAACCTATCTCTGGTGAAGCAAGAGATCCACAGATGCCATCTGTGGACTTGGCTTCCAATGCCACTCAACAGGTGGAGACTGAAAACATAATTAGAGATGTAGCCAGTCAACATTTGGAAGCTGGGAATGTAATCAGTGCAACAACAGCTGCGGAAGTTGCCACAGTTGATCTCAATATCCCTCCTTGTGATCCCTATTCATCTCAGTCCACAAATCTGAATAAGGCTCCACTTTCATCAGAAGTCCCTGAGGGTGATTGCAGGAAGGGTAAAATGTCAACTGTCTATAGTTCTGCTGGTAAGGTTGACAGCAGTGGTACATCCTCAAGTCCTGCTGGTCCTAATGACAGTTCAACCCAGACTACTTCATGGAATGCTGGTGGTTTCTTTGAATGTCCATTTTCTGGGACATATATTAATTCTTGGACCCCACATTTTGGAAACTCTCAAATGCCCCCATTTAAAAGGAGCCATCGTCACACTGAGGCAATGACTGGTATGTTCCACAAAGGTGTGCGTTGTGATGGTTGTGGTGTCTATCCAATAACCGGACCTCGGTTCAAATCCAAAGTGTAAGTACTTTGATTTGTTTTGATTTATTATTGTTAAATTGTTTTCAAGGCCGTTTCCATGATATTTTGTTCTTCGTGCAGGAAGGAAAATTATGATCTCTGCCACATTTGTTACAACGAAACGGGTAATGGGACAGATTATATCAGAATGGACCGTCCGGCATCTGCTCGTTTCCCTCGATGTGTATATGAGCAATCCAAAAACTTTGTAATCACTTTTGAACACACTGCTATCTTTTCTTTTCTCTCTATGCTGAGTCTTTGCATTTTCACATTTTTTTTATGGTGCAGCCAACATTACCGCCTCATACTTTTAAGAAAAGTGCCATTTTGAAGCATGCAAGACCAAAGTTAGATAGTCAGTTCATTTTGGATGTCAATGTGCTAGACGGTACAATGATGGCTCCATCTACTGCATTTACAAAGATCTGGCGGATGCGCAATAATGGCACTGTAGCTTGGCCCAAGGGAACTAAACTTGTTTGGATTGGAGGAGACAAGTTCAGTGACTCTCATTCAGTTGACTTAGAGGTTTAAAAATATTCATACTGTAGTTTAATTATTTCCTGAAGGTCTATTATCTTTTCTCTAGGTTTGTCTTGCTCATCTTAGAATCTGTATGCAAGTTTATTTAGTGCTCTCTCTGATTAAACGTCCCAGGTTCAGGATGGTGTCCCTATCGAGAAGGAACTTGACATTGCAGTTGATTTTACAGCACCTCGGAGACCTGGTCGATACACATCATACTGGAGGTTGGCAACTTCATCTGGACATAAATTTGGCCAACGTGTTTGGGTCCTTGTACAGGTAAAATGATAGTTTTGAAGGAATTTCTTACGGACACTAGATTTTACTCTTGATGGTGTAATAATAAATTTGCTCTCTTTCATCGTCGTACACACAGGTTGATGCCTCTCTCAAGGACTCATTTTATGATAACTCTCAAGGATTGAACTTGAATATTCCACTTGATGTCAGTGGATCTGAAGGACCTCTGCTTATAGATATCAATGTTAGGCCTGCCGAGGATGATACTTTTCTTCAAACCCGCATTCCAAATGATCTGATTCAACCTGCTGAACAGGTTGATAAGGAACCAAGGTTGGAAGTGGAAAAGGAATTCCCTATAAATGAAGCTACATTTGTTGGCTCTTCTGCCTCAGCCTTTGCTGCAACCTCCCTGGCACCTTCATCAATCTCTTATCCTATTATTGATTTATCTGAAGCAACCCCAGCTGTTCCCTCCGATCAGCAATCCTCCACTGTGGATGTACCATCATCATCTATTATGGAGACCGGTGGAATTAACTCTCTGGAGGAGAGTCTACTTAAAGAACTTGAGGCGATGGGTTTTAAGCAGGTTGATTTGAACAAAGAGGTCTTGAGGATGAATGAGTATGATCTGGAGCAATCCATCGTCGATCTATGTAGTGATGTCTATAATGTTTCTGAGTGGGACCCTATCCTTTTAGAGTTACAAGAGATGGTAAGTTGCTCGGTTCATCATTTATCATCAAATGCATGCAATTTGAAGTCCTTTATCTTCTAATCCCCTCCTCCCATTTTCCATTCGTTCCTCTAACCATACAATATATTATTCAACTGGATACTGTTTTGATTGGTTATGGGATTTATGCAGGGTTTCCGTGACCAAGAGATGAACAAGAGGTTGCTTAAGAAAAACAATGGAAGCATAAAGCGTGTTGTTATGGATTTAATCCAAGGAGAGTAGCTTTTATTAAAATGTGGTTAATAGTTAATGTAAAGTTGGCGACTAGGTGCTCCTTGGGTGCTTGACATTGGTCAGGTAGACATATTTATCTTATTTCGTATCTATTCCCTGTCTTTGTGTTGTGGTGATATTGCCATCACAATCCAGTGTCTGATTCAAGTATGTTTGAACTACTATGCTTTCGTATAATTATATTGCCATCGCCACCCTCTGCCGTTTTTAATCTCTGTTACTTTTCTCTGAAACTAGTTTTAATAACATTTTTCATTAGCCATGATTTTTGCTACATTTGACTAGGTATTACTGAAAGATTTAATGGGATACTTAAAAGATATAGAAAAAAAGTGAAAAATTTGGCAAGATTAATTATATATTTGAGTTCCAGTCCAATCATGAAATATTTGGGCTATGACTATATTTTTTTCTGCCAATTAGTTCGAAGATATGAAAAATATCCATAGAATGTTGACATTAAATTTCTAAATACTAATCCAAGTTAAAGTGTGTTGTGAGTATTAAGTGTCTTGTGATTTATTAATTAACTTTTACATTCCACACTGCAGTTTTAATCGTATTTATCTTTATTTAAAGTGTCTTATCTTCTCATAAGATAAACAAAAAACCAAAAAAAAGCAGTAACGTTTATATTTACCCGCAACTTAGTATTTTAAGAAATTAAACTAGCCCTTATTTTTATTCTATAATAGATGTACGATTACAGTTTTCATTCTTATATTTTTTGCAAAATTATTTTTTCATATTTTTTTATAATATTTAGTTGTTCATAATTTTGTTTAACTTTTAATTATAAAAGTATTTGATTTGATAACTTCAGAATTAAGGATGATAATAAGGTGATGATGGGTTTCATCATTTCGTTTCTAAAATTTTATATACATTTTCACATTTAATGCAATATATTCTGTTCATTTCTGTTTTATTATTATTTTGATATGGTTTAAAATGTCATGCACGGTTGTCTCAATTTGGTTTCCGTATATTAAAACTCTCGATTTGATCTTTAATTTTGTAAATTTGAATCAATTGAGAGTTTGTTCAATTTGATTCTCGTATTCTAAATCTCTCAATTTGGTCCTTAATTTTGTAAATTTGAATCAATTGAGGGTTTGTCGCTCAATTTGATTCTCGTATTCTAAAGCTCTCAATTTGGTCCTTAATTTTGTAAATTTGAATCAATTGAGGGTTTGTCGTTAAGTTGGTTAGATGACGTTAAGAAAATTGATATGTGGGTGGTGATAGGACGGAGTCCTTTGGAAGTGGCAGACGTTGATCATCTTACATGACTTCACTTCATTTTTATATTTAAAATTTATAAATTAAAATCAAAACGCAACGTTTCTTCTTACCTCCAATTCCTGTTTAGCCTCCCGTGTTACCTTTCACTGTTCCAAATATTTTCCAATTTTTTCAGATATCAAAAGATGAAAATCTAGCCCAAACCCATTCTCCATCTTTGGATAATTCAAACCCTAACACTCTAAAGATGTCATCACTGTTAACCTACCCTTTGGTGGTCGAGACGCCGCACTGTGGGCCAGGATTGACTCCGCCTCTGCCTCTCACTCCTCTTCCAAACCCCCACAACGCCAGCCCCCTTCTCCGATCTCC
Organism: Vigna mungo; assembly: GCA_036885675.1. NCBI lineage: Eukaryota > Viridiplantae > Streptophyta > Magnoliopsida > Fabales > Fabaceae > Vigna > Vigna mungo. The sequence continues at coordinate 6,113,480 of CP144696.1, read as the reverse complement.
AACTCGTCCTTAATTTTTGGAAACTGACCGGAGAAGTTTAATCACAGCACAAAATCATACTCCATTTTCGTTTGCCTGGGAAATAGTTTCTATATGTAACAATGTTTAAGTTTAGTTGGATAAATAAAATTTGAGAGAGGGAGATAAAAAAACAAAAGTAGTCTTACTGGGAAAATTTCTGATTTCTCTCTATGCACACAGTGTTCGGGTCTAATGAGGGAAATAAAATTCAATGAGTCTAATGGGAGAAATAAAAGCCGAAAAGATGGCCCACTGTTGCCCTGGTTTGTTGTGTGGATGCTGCAGCACCTCTAGGTTATGCATTTGCCGGTGACATCTGTTTTCCGGCAACGGTCACCTTTATCGACGTTTCTGTGCCTACGACAGACAATAACACCAATAAAATGCAACCAATACAGGTTTATAGTCGAGGATATTTTTTAAAAGTTTGATCATTTCGGATCTATGGAGGTGACGTCAACGGAACAAGGGTGAGACCATGGAGGTGGCCATGGAGATCTAGCAAGGAAGGGGAAGGATCAATCAGGCACCCTTTTTACTGGTTCTGTTTGGAGAAATTTGGGAAAGTAACTGGGATTTCAAGAAATCCCTAAATTGGAAGATTGAAATCGAGGGGAGCCAGACAGGAACGCCGCACCGTCAGTCAACATGGACCTCCCATTCCTGGGATGAAGCCGGACTAGAACACCGTGCCCTTCGGCATGCGGATTGAATGCGAAGACGACTTCAATCTGTGTGTCTCGAGAATGTCTCGGACCTCGATTTGGTCCTACTCCCACCGGTCCAGTGACGACTTGAACATCGTGATGGGGCCCCGCCCTGCTAGTAGAGGTGGATCTCCACCTCGGGGACCTTCGTCCGGATGTGCTTCGCCCGCTTGCTCGTGCGGGGAGTGACCTCCTCCGGTGTCGCCTCCACCTCCTCGATTTCTCCCACCAACAGGGGCGTATTGAGGTCGCCGGCCAAGAGAAGACGCGGAGTGTGGATCTGGAGGAAGAAGATAAGGTTGTTGTTGATGTTTGGTGGAATTATATATGTTTTATTCGTTGCAGGGCTGAAGTTATGTTGGATTGTTTGATGCAATTTTGTTGATGGAAGATTTGGGAAGAGGAATCAGAAACTTTAGAAAAGTCTTACTTATCTCTATTGGTTTTGATTAATTATGTTTTATTGTGTTCTTGATAATATCAGATTCAATATCACTGAATAATTTCTTCACTAAATAAAAAATAATTTTTTTCGTAAATAAAACAATGCGTTTTGATTAAATTTAATTTTTTTAAATGAATAAATAAAAAAAGCCAAATAATCAACATGTGTCACGTCTACAACACTTAAGTAGAATCACCAAGCCATGTATCAATTTTCTTAAGCTGTCCAACAAACTTAACGGTAAGCCCTCAATTAATTCAAATTTACAAAATTAAGACTAAATTGAGAATTTTAGAAATAGAAAGACCAAATTGAGACAACCATACATAAATAGAGATGTCAGAAATGATTAAACCTTTTGATATCAATCAAAAAAATTTTTAAAAAGTCATGAAAAATATAATATTATTAAATATTTACTATAAAATATGTTTAATGTTAAATGTTTAAAAATAAATGATAATTACATCAATTTTAAATCAAAAATATTAAACAACAATCTAATAAAAGTGAATCTAAAAGTATTTTAATTTTTTCTTTCTTTCGATTATAATCAAATATTTTTCATTTGTATATACGTTAATAAAAATTATCGTAATGAAATCAAACATAAAAAAAATATTAAACTAATAATAATTTAAATTTAAATATAAATTTTTAATTTTGAAGTTAATGACAAATGAAGTCTTTATATATTACATTGTTATGAAATTATACCTATAATTAGAAAATAAAAATTATTATATAAAAAGATTATCTTATATTTTTCCTTTTAGTTTTGATTTTATTTTTTAAGTGAAACACATCAAATCAGTTTACATAAACTATTCAAAAAATTTAAAATAAATTAAGTAAATGTTTTAAAATCTAAAAATAGTACCGGAAAAAAAATTAAGAAATTAGAATTTAAAATTTTATTAAAGAAAAACCGAAAGTTGAAAAACTAGTTAAAATTTAAAAAGGTCAAATTTTCTAGTTTGTTGCCTTATAAACGTTTGGTAAAATTGTTTATTAAAATAACTAATAATTACAAAACGAAATAAATAAACATATTTATATTATGAATTTTATTTTATGGATAAAATCTGTTTTAAAGTTATTTTTAAATTTATTTTTTAAATCTTTTATCAATATTTTAATTGCATTTTTATTTTTAATATATGTGTGTGTGTGAAGGATAGATAGATCTGTCCGGTCCAAATATTAAATTACTAAAATACTTTTTTAGATAACTTACATTTTTTGTTGTTAAATAGTATTTCATTCTACCTCTTAGCTTTCGATTTGTTTAGTATACATTTAAGTTTACGGCTAAGCTTAGTACATGATTAAGAGGTTTCGTCCTTCTAAGTCTTTTTCCACATATATATAAAAAGAAAAATATAAATAAAATATCTTTTTTCTAATTTTAATATATTTTATATATTTTTTCATTCCAAAAATTTTGTAAATCTAATTTGACACTCTCAAAATATTTTCTGAAAACTCATCATTACTCTAAAATACTTTTTTCTATCATTATAATTTTAATTATATTTTTTATGATTTCCTTCAAACAATATATTACATTTCGGAAAATACAAATCTGAATTTTATTTAATTAAGTTATTTTTATAAGACACATTTTTATTCGTTTCTACTCATTTTTTAATATTTTTATTTGTTTTTTTTTTCATGTGTGGGACGAGTATCCCTTCGTGTAAACCTTTATTTTATTAGGTTAAACATATTTTGTCTTTTCTCTTTGCTTTCTAGTTTCGTTTTATTTAAATAACATTTCTTTCGTTATGCAAATTTTATTTTCTCTTAACATTTTGACTTCTTCGGTACCACCAAGTTCATTTGATACTTAGGATAATTTCATTCTCAAACATTTGCAGAAGTATAATAGATTTAAAATTATTATTTGTTTTAATATATATATATATATATATATATATACACACAATTTTCTTTTTGATATTTAATATTAAAGAAAAGAAAATGTATATATTTTTTATATCAAATAAATGATAATACCATGTTTTATCTCCTTTATCTTCATTCTTTTATAAAAATATATATATTTAATTAATATTTATGACAATACCAGATGAGTGTATATACCAACCCACTATCTAATAAAAACGATAATGAAACACAGTTTTATAACAGACAGCACTCATAATTTGAAATTGCAATAAGTGTATTTTATGCACCATATTCATGCATCCTATCATTCCGCAATTCATTTTCAGGAACACACAAACAAATTCAGAATTTTTTTTCCTGCAGACAATCACTAGACTTAAATAATTCCGGAAGCTTTTGATGGGTGCATTAAGAATTTTGATAGGATGCAGAAAGTCCTTGCCTAACTGCATATATATAAGAAAAATATACTTACTCATATTAAATGAAGACTTCTATGCTTCATGAAGTACTAGATATAGTAACATACAAGATGCTGTGTTTTAATTAATATGAAAAATTATAAAATCCTTCCATAAAATTAAAATGGTGTATTGTTCTTACTTGTGTGTGGTGTCCTGTCCTCCGTCTACCAAAATAGCCGTTCTTTTATGACAGTGAGACACCAATTGTGGCTAAACAGTGTTCTTCTACGATGGAATATGTTAGTGTCGACAAGAATTTTAAAAGATTAGTGTGAACTGACATCCAAATTAAAAAGTTACAGGAAAGGAATTTCTCTATTTCTAAATAACTTTCTACTTTTTGGCCAAAAATGTCTCTATATGGTGTAGCTGCTTTCAATTATTCACATGTCATTCTGGCCATATATCAGAACCATTATCTATTTTCCTTTTCATTACAGTACCAGAGAGATATAATTATTAACCATTTGGTTATGTGATTTTTACTCCAACTTTCTACTCTTTCTTCCAAATGAAAAATGTTATTAATGCAGTGTTATGTTACTAATCCTTGTTCTTTTAATTAATAAAAGTGAGTGTGTGTGGCTTACTTGTTTGCCATGGAATTAGATTCCCTGGAGGAATGGAATCTAACATAGAGGAAGAATCTGCTTCCTGCTTTTGGAGATGATAAATATCCAAGGAATTAGATTCAAAGCCATCGATTTAAGAACAAACAGAGGTTGTTGTACCTGCCATTCTGTCTATAAATTGCAGTGTGTGATAGCAGATTAATGGTGTAGTTGTGCTTATATACCTGCCCTTGTGAGAAAAAACCATCAGAAAACAATGCTGCGCTCGGAGGACTACCACGCCCACATATCAAAAGTTCACAGGTCACAGAGTGTTCTCACAGATGTCCCTCGCTACCCCAATGCTCACATGGCTTTCAACAACGCCCATAACAACTCACATTCTAATGAGAGGGCTGAGATGGTAGAGTACGATCAGACTGAGGATGATGAAGTCATGTACCAAGAAAGGGTTCAGTCCAACCCAGGGAAGAACAAGGGTCGATTTGAATTGCACAAGTGGAAGACCTACAGGCCTTGAGAAAAACATGACCAAGAAAAGAACCTATAATGCTACAAAAACTACCTAATACATCAAAATCATCAGTATGTATGATTGTGAAATAAATGCCTGCTCAGCAGGCTATTGTGTTTGTTTAAGTGTTTTATACCAGTAGTACATTAGTATTGAACTTTACATGTACCAACTATAAATGAAGCGTATACACGAGTTATCTACAACATATTTTAACTATAGCATGCTATGATTTATTGTTTGTTTATTCCAACTTTGTTTCTTCTGACTTAAACAACTAAATCTGTGAGAAAAGGAGGGGAGATATTGAATAAAATTGAAGAGTAAACGAAACTTAAAAGAAGATAAAAGTCATGTATCATTTTGGCGTGGAATATTGGGGGCATTAAAGCGCCTGGAAGACATAAGATTGAAGAGATTCCTGAGGCTATTCTTACTCTCAGGCTTTGGCTTGGGTTGGATTGGAGTGGAACCACATAAATCATGAAAAGGGTTATCTAAAGTTAACCCTGTCTCGATCCTTCTGGACACAGTGACAAGCTCATAGGAGTCCCAGAGTGAGTGCTGAAAGTCCCAATGAGTGTCTTTAGAAGAAGTTGGTGGCTTGCTCAAAGCTTGAAGCTTAAATCTTGAAGGCTTGCCTCTGAAATTCCTTCGATGAGCGTCGAATTCGGCCATGGGCTTGGAAGTGCCGGAGCGGCTGTACCAGGCCTGTGCAACGGCTTTCAAAACTTCCAAGTCTTGGGGTTCGTGTTGTGGGAGCTCTGCCCTCTTCTTCATGGCACTGACAAAACATTTTCTTCAAGACGCCATGTTACTTTCGTTGAAACCACGGCCTCACATATGCCATATGAAAGGGATAAGCTGACGCTGCTGCAGATGCAATTTCTTTCTTTTTCTTTTTTTGTTTTTCTCTGGTTCCTCTCACTGCATTTCGTCTTATTATCCTAATTTCTGTGAACAATAGTTTATTTCCGTCTCCATGAATTAACATTAGTTCGTGTGAATTTATCGAGTATGATGATGAAGTCTTCCAGTCCTAAATTTATAATAAAAAAAGAGAAAACTATGATTTTCATCCTCCTTAACATCATTAATTCGTTTTTTAGTTTTTTAAATTTTATTGTTCTATTTATAAAATTAAATTGTTGATAACTTAAATGAGTGACAAATCTATAAGCAAAGTCAAATATTTAAAATAAAATATGTGTTTGATCCTCGAATTTTTGTCCTTCAACTCGTTTATTTTATATTCATACAAAATTAAGATACGTCAAATTCAATGTGGATAAACAACTCGTTAAAATAATAATTGCTTACATCTTATTTTACTGGTTTGTATCTTTTATTGGTGTATAAAATATGTTGAGATATAATATTTATTGTTTTTATTTAATTTTGCTTAATAAATAAGATTGAGTAGAAAACCTAATTCAGGAATCTTGTTTCTTTTCATAAAGTGGGACGGGGAGTAACAAGTTCGAACGTAATTTAGACATCCTATTGTTTTTATGAAGAAAAAGTTCTTCTGTTTTCAGTATTTCCTAGTTGAAAACTTCCATTTTATTAATGTTTTTCCTTTCATTTTTGAGAGACAGAAAATTAACTACTTATATTATAGAAAATTAAAAGTAAATCACTCCTTGTTTACAAATATAAAAGTGTTTAACATAGATCCTTGTTTAAGTAGTGCAACATGATATAACAAAGTCATTAACAAAACTAAATTTAACACATTTAGTTTTATAAAAACAAAAAAAAAATGAACTAATAAATTTAAAGAGACCAAAATCATATTGTACTTAAAATAATAATATTTAACTTAAATCCATGGAAATTTCATCAAGGATCATAAAGAAACTTTTTAAGTTCAAATATCACTTTGAATTCATAAAATAAGCAATAAAAATGCACCAATGGTTAAATTATTAACACTGAATTATTTTATTAAAATTAATTTTTTGATAAAAAAAATGGTTCAAAGGGTGCTTAACAAGAACTTTGTATTGTTAAGCATGCTAAAGAAACAATGGCGTTTAATTCCTTCGTAGTGTTACTAAATTTTGCACAAAGTGGAAGGCTTTAAAAAGAGGGGGGAAATCTTTCATATATGAAAGAAACAATAGATGGAAAGATACATTAAGGTCACTTCCTAAATTGAAAGTACACAAAGATATGTACTAATAGCATTCCTAAAGTTGGTTGTGGCCAAACTGTCATAAACATTCGTGAAGAATCCATCCCAAAACACTAATATATTAGGTGGGAGAATCTCTAAATTTGAGTAGTAGCATGCTAAATAGTTCATCCTATTCAATTCAATGAGACTGCTAATATTATCATCCTTTTTAAGATCCAAAGTGCACTATAATTTCACTCATCTATCAGCATTTGACTAGTACCTTCTCAATCTATAAATAAGCCTCTCAGTGGCACAACTCTCGACAAAAACACCAAATTGGTAAGAGTTAAATTACCTTGATTCGAGGTTAAGGAGTATCCTAAGAGAAGGTGATACGGAAGAAGGGAACAACTTCTTGATTAGTTCAAGACTACCATCGAAAGAGATAGATATATAACGAGACTACAACCACCGATACTCAGCAATGTGCACCGTCTAGCAACTAATGAACTCCTACAATCTTCAAAAATTGGACACATCACACTTCAACATACATGCGGCAAAATCTGCTAAATTCAAGGGATGCTTCATTGGACCCTTCATTAAATTCTTCTGGGACCTCCACACTCTTCGATGGACTGCAGAGTAAAATTAGCTGAAGTTCTTACACTACCAGCTTTAGTCAATAATTCTGACATCTTTAATAAGATTGCCGCTCACTAACATGAGTAACTTAAGACGGCAATGAGAAGAGATGCAATAGAAAGTTATGAAAGAGCATGGTTAATTAAAAATGATTCGATAATAAAATTCTTGTTCCAAGGTGAATAGTCAAGCATTTGTCTCAACACGGTTGAAATTCAAAATTGAAATTATAAACCAGGAGTCGATATAATAAACAATGAACTAACTTCAGAAGCCAACACAACATTCCCCTCAAATATTTTTCATGTTATGAATTGTAAAGCATGTACATCTATCTCCGTTAGAGAAAAACACTAAAAGCTACAATGCAGAATCTTCTGAAAAATAGCCATTGATGATAACTTTACGGGTCATAGATGAAAATTTGTTATAATTTAAAAATGAAGCTTAGCCTTACATCACTTCCTGTGTCCAATGGTTTTGCCACGGCTAATGATCAAACTTTATAGTATCAATAATTTGAACTTTGAAGAAAGACAAGATACCTACTGGGAGAAAAGTGCTAGGGATCAGGTAGCAGAGGAGTCTGAGAGTCCCTTTCAGATGAACCGAAAAGTTTAGAGATTTTACTGTGTGTACGGATATGGTGAGGAGTCTTGTATAATAGATCCTTGGCCTCAGAGAGTCTACCCTCTTCGAATAAGGATTCAAAAACCTGAATGTAAACAGTATGGGATGGGTAACTTTTTACACTCAATGCCTTCAGGAATGCCTCAGCATCCTCCACAGACCCAAACTTTGAAATATAAGGCACAAAGGGTAGATGATATGGAGGGTAGTTGTGGGTCTTCATCAAACGAAGAAGTTCAAGTGCTTCCTCAAACTTCATGACTTCCAATAGCTTTTCAATCAGTTTTTTATATGTAGCTTGCCATGGAGATATACGACACTTCCTACTAATCTCTATAAGCAAGTTGTACGCACCTTCTATTCTCTTTTGACTAAGAAAACCGTCAACCAGAACATCCAATAAATCAGCATCTGGATAGCAGTCCTTTTCAATCATCTTAGAAAAACAAAGTAAAGCTTTGTCTAATTCCTTGGCATCACAATGCCCTTGGATCAAAATGGTCCAAGTCTTAATATCAGGGATGCATCCACAAGACTGCATCTCCTCCAGCACCTTACATGCTTCTTCAAACCTCCTCATCTTGCAAAGTCCAAAAACCACTTGACTGTAGGTGATGTTATCAGGCTCATGACCAGCATTTCGCATAGTCCTAACAATATCTTCAGCTTCATCAAATTTCCCAGCACCTGTCAAAGACCTGTGGATTCCATCATAGATAGCCTTGGAGAGAGTGTGCCCTGTCGACTCAAATTTCCTAGCAACCCTGAAAACTAAATCTAGATTTGGCTTATCACTAGCAGAGATGCTCTTCAAAAGGAGATAGCAATCTTGAACCAATGGCTTATATGAACCATCCATCATATGCTCATAAAGCTTGACAGCATCCTCCATCATCCTATTCTTTTGAAGCTGCCTCGATATCTTTATGTAAGTATCAATATCCAATTCATGACCCACACTCTTCATCTCTTCAATAACACTCCAAAACTCCTGAATTGAGTCATTCCTCGCGAGAACACTTGCAAATGCATTGTAAGTCACAGTATTATGCTCATACCCCGGTTGTGTCCCAACCCAACGAAAGAACTTATAAGACTTTAGAGGAGTATTTCGAAGCTCTTTCAAAACCCTTAGTACAAAATTATCCGACAGCAGAATTTTAAGCTTAGCAAGTTCACCCATAACCTCCTCACCCCATTCAGACACTGAAATGATACCAACCACCTTGGTGACAACACTCTGCATTGCATTCTCCTCTAACATCCGATTATAAAAGTGGGTCAAAGCATCGGCGTCACTGTTCATCTTTTCCTTTTTAAGGCGAACATAAATTGTGAGATATGTTTCTTCGTTGAGATAAAAACCCTTTTCCTTCATCATCCTTAAAGTAATCCAAAATAGTTTCATAGTATCCTTGGTGGCAAGGATCCTAACAATTAAGCTGAACACTGAAGAGCTTGACCTAAACCAGTCTTTATTAATGACCCAATTGAAAAAGCACGAAGCTTTTTCTGGGTTTTTATCCAACCGCTTTATGACGTAAATAACGGTTTCATGGGACATTGACGGGCAACTATTTTCTAAACTGAGCTCTATCGCTTGGGACCAATCGTTGGTCAAAACAAGGTCCACAATAGAGCTCGGCTTGGTAGAAAAATAGAGTTTGCGGTGACTTACAGGAAATTGGAAATTGTGACGCGAATCCAAACGGGGCAATGGATTGAGAGAAAAGTGAGTCAGCTGGTTCTGAGTCACGAGAACTCTGGTAGCGAGTGAAGACTCGAGCACCCTGAGAGAAGCGGCAACTGCTTTCACGCGGTTCATGGTAACGCCAAAATGGATAATATGGGTCTAAGGGTTAGAGAGGGTTTAAGGAATAACCACTGTCCACGGGCACTTTGCTTTTATGGATCCAAGCCATGGGTTTCCATGCTCGTTAATCACTGAATAGAGAAATAAAACAAAAACTCGTTTTATTCTTTTAGTTTATTCATGAAATAAAATTTATAAAAATTAACATATTGCTTCGTTAAAATTAGGCTTAATATCTTCATTGGTCCTCGTATTTGTGTGAAAATCTCAGTTCAGTCCTCAAGTTTTGAACTGTCTCAATTTGGTCATATTTTTTGTAAAAATGCACACATTTTATCCCAACCGTTAACTGATCTCAAACGAGGTTAAGTTTAGCTGACGTGGTATGTTGACGTGTTGGCTTAATCCCTTCTTCGTCCTCGTATTTGTGTGAAAATCTCAGTTCGGTCCTCAAGTTTTGAACTGTCTCAATTGGGTCATAATTTTTGTAAAAATGCATACATTTTACCCCAATCGTTAACTGATCTCAAACGGCGTTAAGTTTAGCTGACGTGGTAGCCAGAGGACATGCTGAAGTGTATTATTTAATTATATGAATTATTTTTTAAAATAAGCAGTGTTTCACGTGGCACAATGCTTATTATTTAGTTTATTTGAATTAGGGATTTTATTAATCTCTCTGAGAATCAGGGATTTTACACAAAATTATCTTCTCGGCTCAAAAAATAAAGTCATCCGAAAACTCGCGTAACCAGTGATGCTGACGTGTATTATTTAATTATATGAATTATTTTTTTTTAAAATAAGCAGTGTTTCACGTGGCACAATGCTTATTATTTAGTTTATTTGAATTAGGGATTTTATTCATCTCTCTGAGAATCAGGGATTTTACACAGATTATCTCGTCGGCTCAAAAAATAAAGTCACTTCGCGTAACCAGTGCAATCAGTCTCACAGTCTTTTCTGCAAATGAACCAACTTGGTAACTATAGGTTCATCACCAGCCTTTAAGCTATTTATTCCACTGATAGCAAAAGATAACTGTTGCACAGTGAGATCAGTTAACGATTGGGGTAAAATGTGTTCATTTTTACAAAAATTATGACCCAATTGAGACAGTTCAAAACTTGAGGACCGAACTGAGATTTTCACACAAATACGAGAGAAGGGATTAAGCCAACACGTCAGCATACCACGTCAGCTAAACTTAACGCCGTTTGAGATCAGTTAACGGTTCGGGTAAAATGTGTGCATTTTTACAAAAATTATGACCCAATTGAGACAGTTCAAAATTTGAGGACCGAACTGAGATTTTCACACAACTATGAGGACCAACGAATGTATTATTAAACCTTAAAATTAACTACCATTTTTTTACTCTATATTATACATAATAAATATTTATTTCATACAGTTAAATTACAATAAATAGAGACTATTTAATTTAATTCACACACATTTATATATATATATATATATATATATATATATATATATATATATATATATATATATATATATATACAATTTTAAATTAATGATTTGTAATTTCTTTTAAAAATATTAAATTTCAAATTAGAACATAATATTTTAAAAATGCTAAATTGAAAAAACAGATCATTTTTTGTCAAATTTTTTAACTCAAGTGAACACACTTAAATAAATGAGAAAAAAAAGACTAAAAGAATTATTCAATATAAATAAAACTTGACATTAAGGTTACACTAAATTTCAATTTAATTATTTCATAATTTATCTCTAGTTTGTTCTTCCAAAATCAACTCATTGATATATGTTAGTGAATTATGAAAGCATTGAAGTTTAATACAAGGTTCATGAATTCTTATCCAAAACTCTTTTCTTAGAATATATTTTCATCTCAACAAATAAAGGACTTAAATCCATATAAAACTTTTAAAATGTGCTGAATCTCACTCTCAAAAGTGAATTTCATTCTTCATTGAAATAGTTTCACGTCAATTTCCCTCCGTTAAAATATATTAGAAAGTACTTTAATTCTTTGGGATTTTTTTTTCTCAAGTTTTTTTTTTTTTTTTTTAATTTTGCACGCATAAAGTATTTTCTTAAAAAGTTTAAACTTGACTTCAAGACCTTGAATCTAGTGGTAAATGTAATCGATTACCCTACTGTCTACAAGACCTTGAATGAACTTTACTAACATTATTATGGACCCAAATTTTGAATATCCAAAACCTTACTGAAGCATTATTGTAAATTTAATATTTTTTAATCATGATATTGATATGAATTATTCATCACCAAAAATAATAGTTAATATTGTGGAAAACCTTCAAAATTAATTTAAAGATTAAAAATTTAATAACTGTACAAAACATTCATAGACATCACGGAGCTACAGCGCAGAGTACAATTTCTTCCGCCAACTAGGTTCCTTTAATACTACTGTAGCTCAAAGCTCATCAGAGTGTCCTTCCTCTCAACATGAGCTTTTATTTTCCCTCTCTGGCCTCCTATCAAATATCTCTTAATTGCAGCAGTAAATTCCAGAACATCAAATCATATATTGTACAACGATAAAAAAAAATAATAATAATAATCAATGCCCTAACAAACTCGTCTAAACATTAGCATTAACAAAATCAATGAGCTAAAGTTAGCATTAACAAAAAATGGAAATTTTCTAAACAAAACAACTACAACAATGAAGAGCTTATTAATATACATTAGAAGATCATTATTCTTTTTCCAAATTGTGTACTCAACTCAGAGGCCGTAGTCGAAACACATTTGAATCGAAAAGTTCACGGATTTCTTTTTTTTTACTCATATAGGAGGGTATTTTGCTCAATAGGTCTTCGGCCTCAGAAAGTCTACCTTTCCCAAGCAAAGATTTAAAAACACGAAAGTAGATCAAATACGACCGGGGACTTCCCTTACTCTTCAGGAATTTTACTGCATCTTCAACAGACCCAAAATTAGAAATATACTGCACAAAGGGTTCAAGAATTGGTGTGTGTTTGTGTTTCCTAGTCAAACAAAGAAGGTTAAGAGCCTCCTCAAATTTCTCAATTTTCAATAGATTTACAATCAGTTTCTCGTATGTACTGCGTGACGGAGATGCACCGTGTTTGGTAGCAACCTCTACTAGTAACTTGTATGCATCATCTATTCGCTTTTGACCAAGAAAACTGTCTGTCATAACACGTAAAACAGCAGCATCAAGATTGCAGCCCTTTTCAATCATCTTATGTAAACATCGTAATGCCCTGTCTACTTCATTCGCAACACAATGCCCTTGGACTAATAGGGTCCAAGTGTTAGTATCAGGGATGCAACCACAAGATTCCATTTCCTCCATCACTTTACATGCTTCTTCAAGCCTCCTCATCTTACAAAATCCAGCAATGACTTGGCCATATGTGATGTTATCAGGTTCATGACCAGCCTTTCTCATATGATTAACAATATCCTCAGCTTCGTCAAGTTTCCCAGAATTTGTCAAAGACCTGTGGATCCCATCATAGATTGCCTTGGAGAGTGTGTGCTCTGTTGACTCATATTTCTTAGAAACCCTGAAAACTAAATCCATATTTGGCTTATCACTTTCAGAGAGACTTTTCAAAAGAGAGCTGCAATCCTTAACAGATGGCTTATACGAACTATCCATCATAAGCTCATAAAGCTTGACAGCATCTTCCACCATCCTATGCCTTTGAAGCATCCTTGATATCTTTAAGTAAGTATCAATATCTAATTCATGACCCACACTCTTCATCTCCTCAATGACACTCCAAAACTTCTCGATTGAATCTGTCCTCGCCAGAACTCTTGCAAGTGCATTATAAGTCATTGTATTATGCTCATAACCAGATTGTCTACCAACCCAACGAAAGAACTCGTAAGCCTTTAAAGGAGTGCTTCGAAGCTCTCTCAAAACCCTTATTACAAAATTATCGGAGAGCTGAATTTTAACCTTTGCAAGTTCACCATTAACACCATCACCCCATTTAGACACTGAAATGATGCCAACAACATTGGCAACAACACTATGCATAGCATCTTCCCGGATACTCCGATTACAGAAGTGGGTAAGAGACGTGCAATCCTTGTCCATCTTTTTCCTTTTAAAAACGACTAAAATTGAAAAATAAATTTCTTCATAAAAATAAAACCCTTTTCTCTTCATAGTCCATAGAGTAATCCAAAATTGTCTTATCGTCTCCTCAGTGGCCAAGATCCTAAGAATTAAACCATAAACGGTAGAACTTGCTCTAAACCATTTTTTTGTACTGACCCAATCGAAAAAGCGCCATGCTTTGTCTGGGTTTGCTTCCAACCGCTTCAAAACGTAAACAACAGTTTCATGGGTCATGGATGGGTAGCATTTTTCTAACTCGTGCTCTAACTCCTTGGACCAATGGCTCGTCAAAATAAGCTCGGCAATGGGAATTGATTTCGAAGAAAAGTATATCTTCCGGTGGAGGTTGGGAAAGGGGAAATCATGAGAATGATCCAGAAAGGGAGATGGAGTGTAAAGAGAGAAATGAGTCACCTGGTTCTGAGTGAATCGGATAGACCGAGTTGCAATGAGTCTCCTGGTGACTGGCGAATCGAGGAATCTGAGGTTAGCAACAATTGCCTTCAAAGGATTCATCGTAGATCAGATTCAGAGGGACGAAGCCAACTTTGAAGCCTTGCATAGGAGAAATTCAAAATGGGCTATGTAGGGTTTAGCATTAACCACCTTTTTTCGGGAACAGATCCGGGTCCGGGTCAGGGTCCATCCATGGGTTGCCATAACCGGATTTTGCTAACCTTCGGATCCATTTTAATAATTACTATTATCATTATAAAAGGGGAAATAGTTCCTTGTAAAAGTTAATAAAAGAAGAATCCTGTAAAGGAACGCAGAAGGGGTGCTGAAAACAGAAAAAAAAAAGTCTTAATTAATTATGGAAAGTTAATTTTAGTTTAAAGATCAAAAAATTTAGTATTTCCTTTTATCCCAACTCATTACAGATTTGTTTTGCAATAATAGTTTTTAAAACTATTTTCAGAGTAACTTACAATTTGTCTCTTCATTAACAAATTTTAAAATCACTCATAAATTTTCATTTGATTTATCTTTATTTCTCACCATCCTTTTCTTAATCATACCAACCTTATTCTCACTTCCAATTCTTCTTAAATTTATTTATTTTACTTTTTCAAATTATTCTCAAATCCAAACACAAGCTTAAATAGAAAAGAAAATTAACCTTATCATACATAAAAGATGAGATTCGCTGCTCTGATAATAAATAGAACAATAAACTCGAGAAACAACAACTTTTCTGATAATAGGTGACATAATGAATCTAGAAAATAACAAATCTCATTATGACAGACTCTCTGACCTATGACTCTGATATATTAAAATGTAAACTTTAAGTTTAACTTAATCCCAGAAAACCAATAATCAACTTATAAAGTGAGGTTTGCAACCTACTTATATGTTATAAACCTGCATTATCTCTAATTGATGTGTGATATCTGATGTAGTGCTACTACATTCCTCATAGTTCCTTCTCCCAAACTCCACGAAATATCTCCTCTCGTCCTTCTTCCCAAACAACAACATCATTTGGGACCATGACACCTACAATTCCCAATTTAGTATTTATTACATATACTCAAGATGACAAAGTTGGTGCTTTGACTCGGATTTGATGTCGATAGTGGCACTGGATCATTCCACAATGAAGTTTTGCAATGTGACGGTGTTAGCCATGACCATGAATATGGTAGCGCCGAGAACAACAAGGTTATGGAGTTGTAGTGACTTGATATAATTGTAACAAGAGTATAGCTTTATAATTTAAATTCCAAATTATATAATTTAAAACTAAAAATTGTATTTCAAATTATGAGACGTGTAATCTATTTTTGGATTATGTTGTTAAGACAAAATCGTCTATAAGTCTAAACGTTCTCATATTTTGAAGTTTAACCAAATAACATTGAACGAAATAAGAATATGAAAATACATTAGGATGAAACACAAGACTTAGGCTCAAGGATCCCCCAACATAGAAAAACCTTAAGAAAACCTTTAGGATCGTAGAAATCATGAAAACATATAAATCAAAACACCTAAACGCAAAGCTAAATGACAATTAAGTCAAAAACGTCTAAGAGAGTTTAAACTAAACGTGTAAGCTTACTATACCAAAAAGGGTATTCAATTGAATTCTCGAGAAAATGAAAAAGTATCAAGACAACATTTTAAACAAAAACATTTTTAAAAAAGCCTAAACCTAAAGCATCAAAGAAAACATAACATGATAAACACAATTTCTCTAAAAAGGCAAAATCACAAAAAGTGTTTGCATAAGTCTAAACGATACCATGAGCTAAACTATTACTTTGTCCAACGATGAAGTTCTCATTCAACGCTGGGTATCTTTAGAAGAAAAGCTTAATTGTTAAATGTAACATCAACGGTAAATGAAAAGCACTTTATTGTTCGGAGCAAACATTAAATGACATTAAATGTTCAATGTTCAAAAACAACAAAAGTCATAAGAGATAAGACGTATTTGTTGCATGCACAATTTATCTATTCTTTGCAAATAACCTATTATACATGCATCTGCAAGGTTCAATTAAAATATCATAAGCGAATGTTAGAGATAAAAGAGATATTCACATAATGTTCTTCACTTTAAGCGATGTCTAAAAGAAAGTACAACCTACTTTAAGCAAAGAACTGAAAAAGCAAGTATACTCTGACAAGTTGACTTTATCCAACAGTTGCTATACACGAAGAAAGAGAAGACACAAGAATCAAGGCCAAAAGTTTAGTCTAATGGACATTTATCCAAGAGCCTTTAAATAGAAGATCATTCAAATGAAGAATCAAGACGATAACATACAACGAAAACATTCATCCTTTGAGAAGCATTCAAAAGAAAAACACAAAAAAAGCTCAAGAAAAAAAAATTATATGAGCAGAAAAAGAGAAGAAGAGAAAAGAAGAAAAACAATACTCTCGAGCTTCACTGTAATATTAGCTTACTAATTGTAAGAAAGAGAGAAAGAGAAAAAAGAGAAACACCTCGAGTATCTACACTGTATTGTATTTTAATCACATCCTCTATACGAGAGTAATAGTTTGAACGACCTGTAAGCAACCGTTGATTGAAAATTTGAAGATAATTAAAACACTTGTTAAACTCAGTTGAGTTAAAGAAATCTAGGCACAGGAGTGGTGCGGATACTCATCAAATCTAGGGTAATAGGAGACTATTCATTGACTGGGGAGAGCAGGTGTGGTGAAAATACTCATTCAGTCTAGGATAACAGGAGGTTATTCGCTGACTGAGACCTTGAGTGGTGCGAATACTCAGTTATAATCTTGTTGAAGATTATAGTGGAACCCTCTGTGGAGTAGACTAGACGTAGTTCAGTTGGAGTGAACCAATATAAAATATACGTGCAATTGTTATTTAATTCTTATCTAAACGCTTCCCTTATAAAATATGTAGCTGCATTTTTACTTCTAAATACAAGAAACGTTTGCACTAAACGATTACTCTCCAATAAAAAAAGCTCTTACAAACACTACAATGTACATTTTGAATAACATATTGAAAGCAACTATCTTTTATTATCATTTACAAGTCGAGCCTTTAAGTATTCTTTTAACAAATAAAAAACTCAACAAACGTGTTATACAAAAAGGTTGCAAAAAGAATTTTTTTCATTAATACTATTCAAGCATCCTTTTAGTATTTTTCAGATATATGTAACTCAAATTAGATTTTCAAGTTATTTATAATTTTATTTGAACTTAATAAAATTACTATGAGTAAAACTTGTCCTTTTTAAGTTTTTTTAAAATAATGTGGAGGTATTTATATTTTTATTTGATATTCAATTAAACCCCTTCTTACTAGGGGGGCTCATTGAGTAAAAGAGTGCTTGTGACTTCACTTTTAAGATGTAGATTGTTAGCTTTTGATAGTTAAAAAAAAAATATTCAATAATCTCCTTCTTAGATGTTTATTGATATAATTAAGGAATGGAAGTAAAGTTAGAAGAATAAAAAGTATAGCAAGAACATCTGACTTTAACCCAAAAGAAATAAATAAAAAATCTAAAAGCAAAATAAAAGGTGGGCTTTTTAGGCTTAAACGTGTACTGATGTACACTTGGGCTATAAAAATATTATAACACCTGGATTTTAGTCTGCGCGACAGATCCATACCCACTGATTCTTATTCTCATTGAAAGATACTGATGGCTCACTGCATTCATCATTTTCAATTTCCACCATCTTCCAAAAGGTTAGTTTGTCGCAATATTAATTAATTTGTTAACAATTATTTTTTCTTTAATAGAATTTCCTTATTCAACAGTGTTTTCTATCATAAGATTTAAATTGAACTCGGATGAACCTAAACATTGGTTTCTTCTTGTAAAAGGGTTAGTTGACATAACATGTCATTAAACATGCAGGAAAAGGCTGAAAAGCTATCACAAATTTAGCCTCTGCCGTGTTTTCCATTGCAATTAACAAAAGCTATTATTAAATATGTATTTAGCAAAAGTTGAGAAAACTTTTTAAGGTGTGTGTGTTTTTGGCCATTTGTGTAGGTTTGATGCATCGTCCCTACGTGATAAATTGTCACTGCCACGGCATTACCTAGTTTCCTCCATACTAAAAAGCACCTTTTTTCTCCAACTCCTTAACTCACAAGTTCTTATATTCTTTCTCCTACTTTTTTTCTTTTCTCTTCCCATTCGTTCTTTTCTTAGATCCGCTTCACACGGCTTTATCAGTACACATAATTTTCAAGTATATTCTGCTATTCTCTTTTCACTTACATTAATAAAAGTTGTTGAACTATTGAATGTATTGTGCTTAACATATAAGAGGGTTATTAAAAAACACACAAAAATTTCAAATTATTTAATGTATAAATTGTTATTTTTATCTGAGTGTACATTCCTCTTGAGAATTTGATCACTTTCACTAACCAAGAAATATCCAACTTTTTAAAGTTACACAGAAAGTGAAAGGAAATGCCGGAAAAGTTTACTGGGAAGTGATGAAAAAATATGAATAGACACGTTAAGTTTGTCTTTAAAAAAAAATTCTTTAACAACTCTTTTTTAACAATTATTTTGATGATTCACCTATTTTAAATATTTTTTTTAAATAAATTTAAACAAATCAATAAAATATTAACGCGTGTCTTTGTTATAAAAAAAATTATTAAAATATTATTATTTTTTTTTGTCAAAATAAGTAAACACGTTACGCCCTTGAAGCTCAAATATGCGTACATTTGGATTGACCATTGTTTTTAAACAACTGATGACTTGGAAGCAAAGTTGTCTCAGTTTTAGTCAAAAACAATGTCTGAAAAGACATTAGGTTAAAAAGTGGACCAAAATTTTGGAGTCAGTAAATTAACTGCCGTGTTAGCTAAAATTGTTATATTCACCAAGGTTTAACTTTTCTTTCTTTCATACAAAAAATATTAGGAGATTATGCTTTACAGTAATCATGTTGATAAACCAGAACATACACGAAGTTATTTTATGATTTTTTTTTCTAAGAAATGTTTTGAAATGTATGACTCTCGTATCTTATTTAATTCCTTCAGCCAGTAACTTATTACTTTTCAATAATTTTATAATAAAAAATAACACATTGAAGAGTCACAATTCATAACCAGTGTCCTAAAAACGGAAGACAGAAATAGGAAAACAAAATGAAACAAAAAAGTGTGACAAAAAAGAGAGAGAGAAAATACTTGTTAATTTTATATAATTTTAAATTATCAAACATCTATATTTACTGTTTGTAACTAAACTTAGCATAGACAAATGATAATAAATATCTTTTCAATTTTTAAATAAATAATAATAATACTATTATATAATATAAAAAGACTAATACATCATTGTAAATGTAGTTTTATTGTTCTTAAATTAACATACGATAATTATTAAAAAATAAATGATATTCAAATATGTGATTCTGATATATAATTTAGTTTCTCAGAATAGACACTACATTTTTTTAAATACATCTAAATATTGATTTGACCCATTAAGATATTTATTTTAAAGTCAAGACACTAAATGATATTTAATATTTTTAAAGTTGACCTTTTTCTATTTGTATCTTTTAATTACTAATTTAAATACCGAATTTGATGTCATGTATTTCAAAGAAGTCCAGTGTATTAGGACTTTCTTGCATTAGGGAAAATTGTGCTCGGTAGCCAAATTATTATTATTAGCCAATAAAAGGACAAAATTAGGCTATTAAAAATATCAACAATCAACAAAAGCGTCAGCTGGACGATTAATTAATAATATAAAATTGATAAAGCATGTGTTTTTAAAGAAAATTAAATATCTAAAAATGTGAGATTTAAAATAAAAAAAATATAATTATTATAAAAGTAAAAAGTAGTATAGTTGAATAGAGTTATTTATTGACAACCGTAGTGATGTGTTTGATTTTTACTTTATGTATAATATATATTTATTATTTGTTTTTATATGTAAGTATGTATTAATATTTATAATAATTGTTATGTAATGTTTGTTAAAGTATAAAGACGTTGTTGTGTTTATTTAATTATAATTTTCAATATTTTTCTTAGTTCTTATCACAACAAAACATAATAAGAAAATATCTTTATTTTTAAAAATTTTAATAATTAGAAAAAATATATAAATGTGGTTTATTATTTTTAATAAAAGATAAAATAATTTTTTATTCTTATTTAAAGGATTTATTTTATTTTAAAAAAAATTAAAAAAAATAAGATCTGAGGAAAAATTACTCAACTGGAAAAATCATTATTAGATGTTTTTACACAATTTAAAATATATTTTTAGATATTGCTATATACTGTATGCGTGTACAAATTACAAGATATCTAGAGATATTAGTACAAATTAAAATATATAGTGAGATAATATTATATATAATTAAGTATTATTGTTATATAATAATAATGAAATAGAATTTATTATTTAGGAATTTATCATAATCAATTAAAATAAAAACATTAAGATAAAATATATTATATAGGGATTTATTAGAATTAATTAAAGATACTTTTATTTTATTATATTATGAAAATATTAACTTTTATAGATATTTTGAAAATAAACCCAATTGGGTTAGGTATATCTTTTTGTTGAATATATTATTATTAGATATCTTAGATAGATATCTTATTTTTATCTTATCTTTATTATTTATCTTGAGTTAGTTTGTATTATTCTTTATAAGTATTTTAGGCTTAGTTCATATTTCTTCCATTATAAATAGTGTATGTTATTTATATATTTAACACAAGAAAAATTAATCATATACATAGTGTTGTCAAAACGGGCCACCCGGTCCGATCCTACTCGGCCCACTACGGATTGGTCACTTAGTGAGTCAACTCAACCTGGTTCATTTATTGACGAGCCAAAAAAATTCGAACCCGGCTTGACCCACCAAGGGTTGGTGGGTTAAACGGGTTGATTCATTGGCTTACTTAATTACAATTTTTTTAAAATAAAAAAAATTACAAACTTTTTGTAATTCAAATATAAATAAATTTCACTTCCAAAAATGATGCTAAACTCAAGAAAATTCAAAATAATAAAACAAAAGTACAATACAATTCATGTATAATAAGTCGGATGGTATTTTTTAAGATTTTATAAGATAATAAATTAATAAAAATAAAATTAGGTGAGTTGGTGGGCCAACCCGACTCACCACGGGTTCAACCTAGATGAGCCGGATTGAAAATTGACTCGTATAACAAAAATGAATTTTTTTCCAACCCAACTCGGCCTAAACCCATGTGGGCCGGGTTAACTCGCGACTTGTAATCCATTTTGACATTTATACATATACATAGTTGTTATACTATAATAGACAACTCTTATTCATATAGAAACTTTGGCCATTAGAAAAAAAAAATAGAGATAGACACTTTGAGGGTGAGAATGAGAGTTTGATCTAGTAAAGTTTGTGAGAGCTTAAGGGAGTTGTTGAAAGACATTATTTATTCTAGATAAAAGTCTTAGTGTGAAATTCAGGTAGGGGAATTTACATTCTTAACTTTTGTCATTCTTGATTTTTATTCTTGATTTTGTTATTCTTAATCTTTTTTCTTAACGTTTGCCATTCTTATTTTTATTATAATTGATTGCATGTTATATATGATCTTGTGATATTGTTAAATTGATGTTGCGATAGTCTTTTTATTGGTTGTTGTTATGGTTGGTAGGTGCTAGACCTTTTATATGTGGTAAATGATAGTATGAATGATTTTGAATGGGTTACGAGAACAAAACATGTTTGGAAAATGATATTTTAACACATTTTTTGACACCATTTTGACACTGCACACGTGTCAAAATGTGGATGGACGATTTCAAATTAAAAAAAAAAACTTTGGTTTTCCTCTTCCAAATATGTCCTTGCATTAGTTTTTTAAATTTGAAATCGTCCTATCACATTTTGACACGTGTGCAATGTCAAAATGGTATCAAAAAATGGTGTTAAAATATCATTTTCCATCATGTTTTTATGTGTGAGTTGTGTATATGTATGTTGTTGTTTGGATGTATGTGTATGAAAATATGACATGTTGTTGTGTGGTCTTCTCATTGTACCTAATAAATCCTGTGTTTTGAGCTTTTGATTGATATATGGGAAAAAAGTTATCTTTAGCCTTGTGTGCAAAGAGAGAGTGATGTTCGAGCGTTGCATCTTCTTTGTATATGGGAATGATGTTTTGTTTGGTTTTCGGCTTGTTGTTGAGTATAGTACCGATGCACGACATTTTTACTCGAAAGTTCTTTTGGAGCATGAAAACAAGTCGTTTAGCCGTAAGGACGGGATGACTCAATATAACTGGCGGTATGGTAGAGTACAATGGATAGACCAATGGTGGTTTGTAATGATGATATGTGATGATGTTTAAGTTGTTGATATTTTATTATATGGTTTATTATTCTGATGAATGTTTAACATTTGTATGTTATGTTATTTTGTTTATGATTGATTCTCAATTAATTCATTTATGGTTGTGGTTTTCATCTATCATAATTGTTTTATAAAAAATCTTATGATCATGGATAGACGATGAAGAGAATTAAAAAATTTAAAAGTTTTTGAATAAATTATTTTATTTAAAATTTTATTTTATAATTAAATTAATATTTTTTAAATATAAATTTTAAATGATATTATTTAAAAAAATTTAAATTTTCAGTCCATATTAATATTATGATATTACTCGTGGAAAATTAATGAAGATGGGTCTGGTGTGTTGGGCTTTGTTGTCTTCTGATTACAAAAATGTGCAGTTATTCAATTATTAGAAAATGAAAAAAAAAAAGAAAAATAATGATTAAGAAATGCCAAGTGTAAGCCATAATGTTGATCTTTTTGTGTGTCGGGAAAGCATCCATTGTCAGAAGCCAAACATGAGTCAGCAAGACTTGGCAAGTTCACAAAGCCCGTGGTGATAAATAACTGATGGGAAAGCAAAGTCTTTATCTCCTTAGAGTATGTCAGACCCAAAACATTTACCTCTCTCATCTCAACCCTCAACTACTTCACCACTTCCACTCAAAAACCATAATTTTTGTTTGCCTCAAGAACCTGCTAACATCATGGACTTCGACTTCAGGGCTAGTTTTCATTCTGTCAAACACCTTTCTGCTGTGCAAGCTGCTAGACTTCACTCTGGTACTTCATTTCTCACTTGCTATTTTCCTTTCTTTTTTACTTCTTTTGTCTGGGGTATCCATTTTCTGTTTATCCTTTTTTCTTTTTTCCCTTTTTTTCAAGTTCTTAGTATTCATGAACCCCACTAGCTATTCATCTTGCCTCTTGATGTGAAATCTTAAGATTTTTTTCTTTAGTGGATTTAACTGGGGGAAAGCATTTGGGTTGGAATTATGTGGTCTGATTTTTTTATTTTTTCCTTTATGGCACTTTTTGATGAATTGGATATAAAGTCTCATTTCTTGGTATGTGTGATTTTTGGGTAACCGTGTGAACGCGTTTATTTGTTTACATTTGATTTCAATATTCTGTCAGGCTTTCCTTGTGGCAAACACGTGTACGTGTGATTATAATTTGTGTTTCAGTTTGCTTAGGCTACTACTGTCATAATTTTCAGAAGCATATCTTCATTTTGTGACTGAATTTGAAGTGATTCACTACGCTCTAAGCCACAGTGTGCATTAACTTCTAGTTTATTATGAAAGCCTTTTTAAGTTGTAAAACCCCTAGTTTTTAAGACTTTTCTAAGGCAGGAATGATAGCTTTACAGGTGCTTACGAAGAAGGTAGATAAGAGTGCCTATGGAAGAGTTGAGAATTTTAATTTGTGGCATGTTATATTTTTTCTAATGTTAATTTCGATGCCGATGAAAATGACACCACCCATGTCTTTTGTGCGTAGAAATCATTAACTGGTGTTAAAGTGTCAATTTTCTTTTCCTACTTTAGACATATGAACTCTACGTTCTGTTTATCAGAAGAGCAATTTGATTAGAAGATTAAAAAGCTCAACAAAGTTTCCATTGAGCTTCCATCTGGGTATATTACTATAACATGTGGTTAAATTTGGTTTACTCTGAGACCCATTCCTATATAACTATCAGTCTAGCATCTTCAATCTTACAACCTAGCAGGATTTCTTTCTTATGATGATGATGATGGAAAAAGCTAATGAATTGGACGCTGGTCGATGTGTAAGTCGTAAGGATGAAAAATTACACTGAAATAAAGAGCCATTAACACAATAGACTGTCTGAAGCTGATTTCTTTTCTGCATATCCTGCATAGGCTCAGTCTGGGACTGGTCCCAACCATGAAGTATTTCAAGTTTATGACTTCGGAGTTGTTATATTTAAAGTATAAGTAAGAGTTCCACGTTAAGTAGAAATGAATAAATTGACTGAGGACTTGTTGGTGATGATCTCTCAGTATTTCTCCCTCTTTAATTTTCCAACTAAGGGCAGGTTTGTTAGTGTTTAAGCAGATGGATAGAGAGAGACCAGAATATGACTTTATTCTTCTTTTTCTAGGTTAAGCATACAAAAAGCCTTAGCATGTAGTAAGGGAATGTATTATTATGATGAGACTTACAACTGACCTATCAATGATTGACTATCATCAATTATCAAACTCGACCTTTACTTCAATTTTGTTTGATCCTACTAGTCATACAATAATTGCACTAATATATATATTTGTATCCCTTTTCTTTTGGGATTGATCGAACTCTTGGAATGCAAGTTAAAAAATTTCCATAACTGGTTAATAAAGCCAGATTTATGGGAAGCCGCTTGTATCAATTGTCATGTAAATGACTGAAGTGGACGTGCAATATAGGTTTACGCTTAATGATTTGATGTTAGGTAATTTAGGTCTGAGTATTTGATAATATGGCAAAGTTTTCATTTACGCTCAGTGCAGGCATTGGCATGTGCCTGGAAGTTAGGAAAGAGCATAATTGAGTTCTACTTGTGCTTATCGTTCTTGTTTGGTGTTTGGAAGCTTGTGAAGTTAGCGTATTATGTGCTGTTCATTCATTTTCCTATTGCTTTTATCTTGAGATATTGAGATGCTCCTTCTATAACTCACTGACCCCTTTTAAAATACAGATAATTATTCAGTGATTCATTACACGGATGTGGATAATGACGGCCTGTGCAATTTCCGATGTCCTTTTTGTGATTTTGAAATTGAAGTTCCTCTACTCTGCACCAATGTGGAAGAGGATCATTGCTATGCCCTAAAAAATGTGGTATGCCTTTTATGTTTCTTTAAATTTCTGTTTAGCAGAAAGTACCTCTTAGTGCTAACATGATTACAATTTCGTTGTAAATTCGTTTCACTTTCCTTGATTACTTAGTATCTGTCCAACCACGTTATTATAGATTATAAATGTAGTTATATACATCTAAACAGAAAATTTACATGTCTGCTTGATACGGTACAATACTGTCCTGATCTTGATCAAGAAGATAAAGGATTCAGGGATCCAACTTCTATTGTATTTGTTAGATATTATCTTTATCTTTTATGTTTAGTTATTTTGTTATTATTTCTTATTTGTATTTTTAACTTAATCCATATTTTTCTATTATAAATAGAGGATTCTATGTGTATATTTAATCCAACAAAGATTAATTTCATACATAGTTTTCATTATATTCAACCGTATTTAACAACTAGGAAAAGTGAAATAGGGACATGTTTATTTATTTAGGTAAGTAAATCATGATTGAAAACTCTGCTTCAATTTCTTTTATCAGGTTTGTCCCGTGTGTGAAGAAAATTTAGGGAAGGATTCAATTGTGCAATTTACACATTCAAACTCTCGAAAGGTACATATGCCTCACTTATCTCAAATGTGTTATGTTCTAAAATGTAATCTAGACAGGTATTACTGTCCTTAAATATATGAAAAGCAGAATTAAAATAAAAATTCAATGTACTATCAGACCATAACTTCTCAATATTGAGCACAATGAAGCATTATAGTTCTTAACGTAGAAAGACTAATGTCTCGCATCCTTTTTTGGTTTCTCATTATTAGGAAAGACTCTTTATTTTAGCTTATGTTATAACTAGGATTTGATTTTTGTCTAACTCAATTGAATATATTGATTTTTCTATCTGAAGTGGGCGTGGAAGCCTGAGAAATCTAGCATCTGGTCTGGTAACGCAGCAATGCTAGGTAAGAAGCTGGCTACCAAGGGGAACAAACAAGAATCAATAACTGATCCACTTTTGACACCATTCATCTGCAACCCTGTTCCAAACTTAAACAATCTCCATCCAGATGAAAACTCCAGCTCCAGCGGCAAGGATATAAGTATTCCTGATGCAAAAGGGTATACTTCTTTTTCCATCAAAGTTTGTAGCTCTGTAAATTTTGTAAAGCATGAGAAAACTAGTACAGAGTGCATGACATATAAAATGATTTCCTCCAAAACAAACTTTGATAGTTGTAATAAATGATAATTCATTATTACCAGGAGCAGCTCAGTTTACACTTTTTTCTCAGGACATGATGATCCTCACTGCCTCAAGATTTTTTGTGTTTACTATTATTTAGAACAGAAATTATTTGCCACAATACTAAATTTCAATGCATAGAATAAAAATTAAACTTGATTAAGCTACTCACAGACAATGTGCTCTGTTGCGTAATCAAATGTTAACTGATTCTGTTTGTTTGGTTTGGACGGATGACTGAGATGTTTTCTCTCAAGTTTTGGCTTTAATTTTGTATTAGCATGGTACTTTGATGCTAATTTTTACATTCTCGGCTTTAAGGAAAACTTAGAAGAATTTTTGTTTCTGTCAAAAAGATTCAATGTTTAGTTTTGTTAAGTTGTGTCATGCCCTGAGTCAGGATTGACTATATGAGACACCTGCGGAAATATCTGTTACTTTAATACCAATGTTTAGTTTCACATTTCCCGATTAATACCAATTTCTTTAGTACTGTCCAATATTTTAATTAAATATTTCTAGTTTACTTTGCAGATTGTAAATGGTTTTCTGAATAAAAAATATATAAATGGTTTTTTAAGTGTCAGGACCACATTGACTCAGACTCCAGTCCTGACGTAAGCTTGTGATTGAATCTTTTCAGATTTTTCCATGCATTCGTCCAATCCTTAACAAAAAACTTACGAAGCAAATTTATTGAAAATGTTATCATTTTACTACATTATGCCTTCTAGCTTTGTAATAAGTAACAATCTTCTATTGTGGTTATAGAAAGAGGAAGAGAGAAGGCTTGCGAAAAGTCTCCCCTTAAATCCAATGCTGAAATATTGTTTATGGCTCTGTTTGTGCAGCAGGTCTGGCAAAGATGAAGCAGATGTAGGTGATGAGCAGGATCAGGAAGAGAAAAGGCTGAGGGCAGCTTTTGTTCAGCAGTTGTTATTCTCAACTATATTGGAGTAAATGTGTTGCCAGAATTTACGTTCACACACAGCATGGTTTGGTAGAAGCTCCTTTTCAGATTGCCTCATGCTGATTCAACAGGCACTGAGTTTTATTGTGCTGTATGGGTGTAGGGGATGTGAAGTAGTCTAAGCCATAGTTATATGTATTTAACTATATTTCATATCTTTCAATTGAAGTTTGCCGTTTGGTATACTATATAAAAATTCGTTAATCTGCTTTATCTTTACCTTATCACTGTTGGTGCCAACTGATATTAGTCTGAGATTAGTTTCGCAGTTTAGTCATCTCCCAGTTACTATATCGAATGGAGAAAAGGTTAAACACTGATAGATCTAAATCAAATAACTTTCACTGCATAGGGTTATGTTGATTCTATGCATCCTGTGGACATTATTTATTTCTCATCTTATTCCCTCGTCTACTTTTTCTAATTTGAATTTTCAGTTTTTGTCATACGTACGTTCATGTATTATTGAGTCTACGACTCAAGCTTAAAGATGAGTAAACAAGAGGTTGAGCTAATTGATTCAATCATTAAACAAATTGAATTTAATGGATTGTACGTGAGAAGTCACTATGTTAAAGACCACTCTTCCATTTCATTCATGAGGTTTGAGGTTTCATCATTTTGTGAGGTTCGAATAAGATTTTGTTCAATAATAAAAGAAATAACGAATAATTTATTGCCAATACTTTTTTATTTTCACCATAGGTTGGTTAAAACTACACTTACGTTCAATTTCTACTGACAAAATAACATGTAAATGTAGTTAGCACTTCAAACTTCTAACATTCCATCTAACAGAAATAAAAGGTGTGCTGACATTAAAAGATCAAATATGACACGAGATTCATATGTAAAAAATATAATCGTGTCCTTTTAGAATCTAACCGTCATTTCACTTCTGTATTTACTTCTGAGGAAATGGAATTGGCATAAACAGAGAATGAAGAAAACTTATATTAGAATCGGAGATCAAATAACAGAACTTGTACAACAGAAGAATTCTGTCGGTATCATCCATATATTTCTGAGACCTAGTTCTCCCCCTATCAATTTCACTCTCATTGTAGTCCCCTTTGTCTTACTTTACCTGGCTGTTTTTGCTAAAAAGAAAAACACTATAAGTCTCCTGGATGCTGAAGACCAGACTACTACAAGTCTCCTAAGTGCAGAAGGCCAATAGGATCGATTGTCTGCCCCAGTTTCATTGTAAGAGGCTTATCTTTAATTAGATCGTTTCAGTAACCGATCGACAACAAAAGAACAGAGGCGTCATGCCATAAAAGGAGAAATTAAGTATCAAAGGGAAATTAATAGGAATTACGACATGATTAATGGTATCGTTTTCATAAAGAGGGCATTGCCCTGTCCTTAATCTATGAGGGTCAGTACAGATCACTATCCAATCTTATACTCCACAAGCTTTTCTCTTCTCATCAATCTATCATTCGACCAGTATTTTGCTAAGCACAGTCTGAGTTCTGCTGCAAACTCCTCTCCAAAGCCATTGAAGAAAATACCTTTTAGATATTGTTTGTTCAGTGCACCTCAGCAGGTCGACGACCAATTACATTACTTCCTGAAATAATCCATGTGACAGTTTTCTTCAAACTGGAAAGCAATTCAAGTGTGTTTCCCATCGTGTAAGGCTGAGATTGCCTCATCACTGATATTCAGAAACCCTCCAATGAAGGAGTCTGCAGTCAACAACATTCTCACCATCAAAACCAACAAAGAGCCTTCCCCTCCAGTCACCATCTCAGCTGGAACCTTTCCCCCTCAATTTCCTCCCTTTCCTTCACCTAGGTATTCAAGAGACCCAGTTCTCTCCATTTCAATCCACTTCTCAATTGACTCTAACCAACTCCTCTTATTCCCCTGTACCATATGAGTACAAGTACGTATTCTCTTGAAAACAAAAATTGAATCCTCATCCCCCCTGTTGTGTTTTGGGAGGAAGGAGGGGATCTTTTCAACTGAACCTATTAACGTAATACATACTCAAATCTACACATATAAGTGCAAGAGAACTGAGATCGTTTACAGTTTATCTCTTACAACTTGTCATGCAATATCTTACATAAATATGACAAGGAAACATCTATTAACTCTGGATATGAATGTGATCAGAATTAAGGATACATTAGTAACTACTCTGAACATAAACATGGCTTAAATCTGATATAATAAGTAGTTACCTCCATTGCATATTTATTTTCAATAAAGACCTATACATTCAAAATAAATTTCCTGTAAGACTTCTATCACACAAAATGAACATGCACGAGCATCAAGTGTCTCGGGATATTGCAATACCAATTATTCTATTTCTACATGTCTAGTGATAAAAAAATGGGTAACCACATTACTGTAATTGTTGCATTACAGTAGATTACTATAACTGTTACGGAAGAATTCAAGTGCGGAATGCCTCCTCAACCCCTCGACCCCTCTCAAAAAAAAAAAAAAAACTCTTATCTATTGTAGTGGGACTAAATAGGGAGAAGGAGTGTATTATAGTTTAAACTAAACAAGAGAAAATAACTTCCTTTTCCCTTTAACTCCAGCTCCTATTCAAGGGTTAAGGAGTTCGCCTCTTGCATCCAAACAAGGGAAATGGATTCACCCTCCACCCAAATATCCAATGACTGTACTGAAGAGAAACACTGATCAGCTCTGTAAGACAAATCTCATGATTTCAGGCAAGCAGAAATTTGTGGAATCTTGCTCAAGCACTTAATATATGAATTATGACAACAAAAAAAGATGGAAGTCAAACAAGCCATTGCTAATTCATTGTCCAACTTGACTAAACAACATCTAGAAACCTACAAAATATAACAAAATGGATATAACAGCAGTTGTGTAAAATGAAAAAAAAAAAAAACTCAATTGCACAAGCCCATCGTAGATGATAGATACTTTCTTGGCCCACAAATGTAGGAATCGAGTAGTTGGGATGCCAATCTCACACAATTTACTCAATGATAGATTGGATAACACCGGCTCCAACAGTTTTACCTCCTTCTCTGATAGCAAACCTCATTCCTTGTTCACAAGCCACGGGGACAATAAGTTCAACCACCATCTTAACACGGTCACCGGGCATCACCATCTTGGACTCCTCATCCTTGTCATTCATAATGGAAGTTACTTTGCCAGTAACATCGGTGGTCCTCATGTAGAACTGAGGCCTGTACCCGGCGAAGAAGGGAGAATGTCTGCCACCCTCTTCCTTCTTCAAGACATAAACAATTGCAGAAAACTTGGTGTGAGGGGTAATGCTTCCAGGCTTAGACAGAACCATCCCTCTCTGAATATCAGTCTTCTGAATACCCCTTAGCAACAACCCCACATTGTCCCCAGCCAAAGCCTCGTCCAGAATCTTCTGAAACATTTCCACCCCGGTCACAGTGGTGTTCCTAGTTTCCTTCACACCAACAATATCAACCGTTTCTCCAACCTTAATGGTACCCCGCTCAACACGGCCAGTGGCCACGGTTCCACGTCCAGTGATGGTAAACACGTCTTCAATGGCCAACAAAAAGGGAAGTTCAGTTTGGCGCTGAGGGATGGGAATGTAGTTATCCACAGCTTCCATGAGCTCGTAAATCTTATCAACCCATTGGTTTTCGCCGCGCTTGATGGAAGGGTTGGCCATCAAAGCTTCCAAAGCCAACAATGCAGAACCAGAAACAATGGGAACATCATCACCAGGGAATTCGTACGAAGAAAGAAGCTCACGAACCTCCAATTCGACCAACTGCAGAAGCTCTTCGTCATCGACCTGGTCCTGCTTGTTGAGGAAGACGACAATGTTGGGTACACCGACTTGTTTGGCCAAAAGGATATGTTCTTTGGTCTGCGGCATTGGGCCGTCGGCGCCGGAAACGACGAGGATGGCTCCGTCCATCTGGGCGGCGCCGGTAATCATGTTCTTGACGTAGTCGGCGTGGCCGGGGCAGTCGACGTGGGCATAGTGACGGTTCTCGGTCTCGTACTCGACGGTTGCAGTGTTGATGGTGATGCCTCGGGCGCGCTCCTCGGGGGCAGCATCGATTTCATCGTATTTCTTGGGGGCGCTGTTGCCGAGGGAAGCGAGGGCCATGGTGAGGGCGGCAGTGAGGGTGGTCTTGCCGTGGTCGACATGACCGATGGTGCCGATGTTGACGTGGGGCTTCTTGCGCTCGAACTTGCCACGGGCAGCACGGACGGTGAAGGAGCGGCGGCGAAGAGCGGCGGGGATGGGAGAGAGATGGAGGACAGTGGAGGGGTGGATGAAGGAGGAGGAAAGGTGGGTGGTGGAGGGTGTGTGGGATTTGAGGAATAGGGAATTGGATGAGGGTGAAGGAGAGGGGTAGACATGAGGGTATGAGAGCTTTGAGGTTGCTCCTGCCGCCGCCGAAGAAATTGCCATTAGGATTGGTGGTTGAAGGTGGAGAGTGAGGTTTTTGGTTTGGGGAAGAAGAATGGGAGTGTGTGTGTGTGAGTAAGAAGAAGAAGAAGATAGGGAAAGGGTTTCGGAATTTCTAATGCTATCTGCTGTGGATGAAAGAGGACCTCATGTTATGTTTTATCCCTCTTTTTCCTTTTTCTCTTTAAATCTGAATCTATTATCTAAACATTTTAACTTGTATTCTGCTATACTTGAAGTCTGTAAACTATTCAGTAAATTCTAATGTCATGACAAATGCTATAATTCATAATTTGAATTTCAATAATAATCACCCATGGCGATTAAACAATTTATACATATATAATCAACAATCAATGTTTATATATTATATGTTTTGAAATATTTTATCATTAACAATCAAATAATCATACATTTAAGAAAACAAATGTATCATGATTATGTTTAATTGTGATTAATTATCATATGCAAATCTTGTTTAATTATTTTTATAATACACAAGAAAAAAAGGTTGAAACGCAAAAATGAAAATTCACCTCATATTTTTCTACACAAAGTACAAATGGAGATTAATTTTGAATTAAAAAAAAATTCTTTTAACAATTTCTTTTTTGACAATTTCTTTTAACAACTCTTAAAAAGAATCTATCGATCATCTTACAAGTTTATATAAAAGATTCAATACGGAGACAAAAAAATGTACAACTATAATATACAATTATTTATAATTTCTTTTTGTGATGAATGTTAGTCATTCTAATTTTTCACTTTGTAAAGTATACCAATGAATTTAAATTTATGTTTTCTTTTAAAAGTAATTTTTATTTTTTTAAGAGATATTAATCTCAAAGTTAAGAAAATATAGTTAAAAGTCGTTTGTGCACTTGTAATAATGATAATTAGTTTGTATATTTTTTATAATTACGAGTGATTGACATTATCACTATAATGAATTGATTGTTTAGTGAAATTTTGTAAATAATATATTTAAAGAAAGATTACATGTAATATGTAAATTTGGATAAACTAATGTAAAATTAATATTAAAATTTGTTATGTATTATCTATTATGTCTCTTTACTATACATTTAGGCCTACTTTTTTCTATAAAAAATTCAACCTCCTATTTTTAAAGTTAGTTGTTCCAACTGTTATGAAAATAAGAAAGTTTGATACCAAAATAAGAGCAAATTTATATTATTATCATTTTTAATGAAATTCTCTATTTTTATTTCTTAAATCTCTTGTTTAAGAAAATAAGAAACGCAGATCTTTTAAAGAAGTTGAAAAGAAAGAAAACTAACCTTCTAAAAAACTTAGGTTAGCTCCTACTTCAACTTTTATGGAGCTTTCTTTGAAGCGGATCGAATCACTGCTCTACCTAAACAAACATCGAGGGAATCGATTTCAATCGGTGAAAAATAAAGAAAAAGGCAAAACAATCAGTCAAAAGATGAAAAGATGAAGATACGAAGAAACCCTAACAGTTGAGGGTGAAAGATGTTAACTGCTTGAACTATGGTTCGATGATGGAGACGAGAGAAACGCCTTGAGCCTATGCGAATGAGAAATGTATCTCGGTTAGGGATGACAACGAGTTGGGTCGGACACGGATAGTGCCTACTCAAAACCTGACCCGACAAAAAAAAATATTCACCCGCTATCCGACCCGATACATGCACGGATACGCACTTAAAAAAATATTCGCGGATATTTTAAAACCTGCGGATACTCGTGGATACCCGCAAATACCTGCAAATATTTAAAAAAAAAATTATTTTTATAAATTATTAAAATAAAATTTAAATAGAATTACATAAATACAATATAAAATAAATTAAAATTTAATTTTAATTAAATTTAACCTTGTAAAATATAAATTGATGTTAATTTTAATTAAATTTAACTTAATAAAATATAAATTAATTCTTTTTTTGCGAGTAGCGGATATCCGCAAGTAAGGATAGTATAATACCCGCACTCAACCCGTTTATAAGCGGGTATTAAAATACCCGCTACCCACGAATTGCGGGTAGTAAATATCCGTGGATATCAACTATTCGTTGCAGATTTTATCTTCTAATATCCGCAGACCCAGATTTTTTTTTTCATTCCTAATCATAATGAATGACAGTGGGGAAGAGAGGAAGGGAAGAGAAATTAGGAAAGAGTGAACGAGTGAGATAGCGACCAAGTGTGAAATGAGAAAATCAGATAGAGATATTATGATTGAGTAAATATCTTCGAGATTATTGCACTTTATTTTGTCAAATTCGTAACTTATCTTGTTTATAGTGCATTTCAAATGTGCACAATTTTATGCCATTTAAATTAAATTTCTTAATTTATTTGTGTAAGACAGTCTTAGTTTCACAATCTCAAACCTAGTTTTACAAAGTTTACATACAACTCTAAACTACTCTTATTCTACATTTTTCCATGATTGTATTTTGTACAGTTTGATATCAGGGCCGAGCGGTTACAATATATCT
Source organism: Vigna mungo (assembly GCA_036885675.1). Classification (NCBI taxonomy): domain Eukaryota; kingdom Viridiplantae; phylum Streptophyta; class Magnoliopsida; order Fabales; family Fabaceae; genus Vigna; species Vigna mungo. Next base: position 6,078,726 of record CP144696.1, on the reverse strand, counting down.
TATTAAAGATATAAAATAATCAAGAATATCTATTTAAAGATATTTAGCAACTAACTAGATTTTCAGGTAAATCTGTTTATATTTTATTCTGTTTATATTTTATTGTGCTTATATCAGTTCAAGGTTCATGAGACAAATTATAAAGAGAGAGTCAGGGCCACAAGCTAGGTATCTTCCAATCACACTTCACTCACATTCAACTCATATTCTCAAATACTCAAATAGTGAAAACCTTTCACTAAATATTCAATCAAGAGCCGAGGCTCTTCAATACACGCCTGACTTGGGCGTCAGAGTGCCTTTTGCAGGTACCTCCCCCTCCCCCACCGGGAAGGCGACCAAACGATCAAAGTTAAAAGATCACCGAACGGCCAAGATTTCAGACGATCGAGCGGCCTAGGAGGAAAGAAGACAAGCGGAGAACCCGGTTCAAGCATTGGAAAGCGGTAAAGCCACGTCAGAAAAGGTTAGTGTCTCGGTCCCACAAATTATCTACCGAAACATTTTGGCGCCCACCGTGGGGCTGAGGGCATCCCACTGAAACTGCAAGGAATCAAGACTAATACTCGATCTCGACATTTCCACTTCGGATCAACAAAAATTTTCATCAAAGCTAAAGTTACAAAACATGGATCAACATCTCTACATGAGGCGTCATCAACAACATAAGTATTTTTGAAATTTATAATATATATTATAACAACTATTCCATAAAATATTATATGATATATTAAAAATATGTATTATATTACATTATTATAACCGAAAGATTTGTCATACATGATATGTTATATATAATATAATATGTTACTAATCTTGGTGCAAATCAAAATATATTGTAGCCATAGCATTCATCGTATATGTTATTTATTGGTTATATAATATAATATATAACTATAAATATAGTTATTAATTTTTGTAACCGAAATATTTTTGGTGTGATTAAAATAATCAGAAAGATATGTGGATATCAATGATCTGTTTTCATTTTACCCATAGATATCTCTTTAGATGAAAAGTGGCTATGATACCCTGAGGCGTCTTAGGCTTTAATTATTTATCTGTATTTCAAGATTTATGGCAAGCTACATAGATGCAACAGTAAAATGCTATACCCGCATGCATAAAGAAGGGTAAACGGAACCCAACCTGGGAATATTATAATGAGTTAATATGATATGCAATTTCTAAGGTAGTATATAAAATCAAGAAAGCTTAAGCGTTCTGGAGATTGTCTTCCATAATATATACGCATCTAGATGCATTTAAAGATTACCACATATTATATTATTATATATGCATTTAAATGCAGGTTTGAGTTCAAAAACAGATTACAAGGCTATAAAGCAGTTGCTTTCCGACCATGAAACATCCTAATATGGATTCTTCAAACATTCAACCAAAGACCGAACGGTCTTGCCTATATTTTTTATGTTATATATCTTGTAAGTCACAAGACTATAAATAAAACACAGTCTTCCATGGACTATAAATCAAAGACAGTCCCCCAGAAAGAATATGAAGTTAAAGACCGAGCGGTAAATCTCCCTCGACCGAGAGGTAAATCCCTCTCGTTGATGCTGAAGACCGAAAGGTAAATCCCTCTCGATTCATGATGAAGGCCGAAGAGGTAAATCCCTCTCGGTTCATGTTGAAGGCCAAAGAGGTAAATCCCTCTCGGTTCATGTTGAAGTCCGAAGAGGTAAATCCCTCTCGTCAACTAGAAAGATGATAACAAAGACCGAGAGGTAAATCCCTCTCGTCAACTAGAAAGTTGAAGACAAATACCGAGAGGTAATCCCTCTCGTTGAAGAAAAAACCGAGAGGTAAATCCCTCTCGTCAACTAGAAAGTTGATAACAAAGACCGAGAGGCAAATCCCTCTTGCCCGAGAAGTAAATCCCTCTCGTTGAAGAAAAAACCAAGAGGTAAATCCCTCTCTTCAACTAGAAAGTTGATAACAAAGACCGAGAGGTAAATCCCTCTCACCCGAGAAGTAAATCCCTCTCGTTGAAGAAAAAACCGAGAGGTAAATCCCTCTCGTCAACTAGAAAGTTGATAACAAAGACCGAGAGGTAAATCCCTCTCGGCCAAGAAGTAAATCCCTCTCGTTGAAGAAAAAACCGAGAGGTAAATCCCTCTCTTCAACTAGAAAGTTGATAACAAAGATCGAAAGGTAAATCTCTCTGGGCCGAGAGGTAAATCCCTCTCGTTGAAGAAAAAACCAAGAGGTAAATCCCTCTCGTCAACTAGAAAGTTGATAACAATGATCGAGAGGTAAATCCCTCTCGGCCGAGAGGTAAAACCCTCTCGTTGAAGAAAAACCGAGAGGTAAATCCCTCTCATCAACCAGAAGGTTAAAAACAAAGACCGAGAGATAAATCCCTCTCGGCCGAGAGGTAAAACCCTCTCGTTGAAGAAAATATCGAGCGGTAAATCCCTCTCATCAACCAGAAAGCTGACAATGACCGAATCACATGTACTCAACCGTCCAACCCAAATAAGATACAACGATATGAAAAGCAAGTTCCTCAATACAACAAGAAAAATCTCCCTCAAACTCATAAGTCCTATAGTTAATCATGGCTAAAGCCGAACGATTAACTCGGACTTGGGGGGCATAATGTACAGTGTGATATCAGGGCCGAGCGGTTACGATATATCTTATTAAAGATATAAAATAATCAAGAATATCTATTTAAAGATATTTAGCAACTAACTAGATTTTCAGGTAAATCTGTTTATATTTTATTCTGTTTATATTTTATTGTGCTTATATCAGTTCAAGGTTCATGAGACAAATTATAAAGAGAGAGTCAGGGCCACAAGCCAGGTATATTCCAATCACACTTCACTCACATTCAACTCATACTCTCAAATACTCAAATAGTGAAAACCTTTCACTAAATATTCAATCAAGAGTTGAGACTCTTCAATACACGCCTGACTTGGGCGTCGGAGCTCCTTTTGCAGATGCCTCTCCCTCCCCCACCGGGAAGGCGACCAAACGATCAAAGTTAAAAGATCATCGAACGGCCAAGATTTCGGACGATCGAACGGCCTAGGAGGAAAGAAGACAAGCGGAAATCCCAGTTCAAGCATTGGAAAGCGATAAAACCACGTCAGAAAAGGTTAGTGTTTCGGTCCCACAAATTATCTACCGAAACATATTTATTTATTTGTTTGTTTAATATTTTAATTTACTTATATCCAACAATAAAATATCCTATTAAGTTCAATACTAAGTAATTTAATATTAATATAAAATAACAAGTGAAAAAAACTAAATTAGGACAAATTAAGATAATAACTCATTGTCCAATTAAAAAAATTATAATAAAACTCAATTGAAAGTAGAAAATTTTCCAATACTGACAAAACTAAAAAAAATAATAAAATCCATTTAGAAGTATTAAAATGTATCAAAATTAAACTTAATTAAGCCTATAATATAATAATAAAATAAATAACAAAAAAAGGGTGAATTTGGTTGTTTGTGTTACGTGAAACTACTGTTATAATTGCTTTGTGTTGCCAAACCACCGTATAAACTCCTCCAGCTGTCTGTGTTTGTATGTAATATTCAATTCAACATAGTTACATGATATCAAGAGTTGATTTTGCGCTCTTCCATGGCCTCTGTTTCCTCATCTTCCGCTGCCATTGTTCCCCCTACATCTGCTTCGACCACAATGGTTCCGCGTCTTGCTTTTTCTCTTCACAAGTTCAACACTCCGATTGCATTGAAGTTAGATGAAGATAATTTTCTTCTTTGGCACCGTCCAAGGCTTTAATCTTGGGCACTTCTTGGATGATTTTTCAATCCCACCCGTTCGACAACATCAATTTCTCCGACTAAATTCTCAACGTTGAGGTTATACCCAACCCCATTTCAACCACACCCAACATTCTTGTTCTCTCTCTTCCGTAGCAATTGCAAGAGAAGCAGACTCAGTGTTATGAAAGGTACCTTCCAATCAAACATTTCAATTCTACTTTTGTTTCTTAAATTAAACTCAAATTTCCCACATTTTGTCATATTTGTTGTTTCTGAGGTATCCAAACACTAGAAGTTCTTCAGCTGGTTAATTGAATTTTCAAATTCGGGCGTGATCGTTGTGATGAATAGTCCTTGCAAGTTTTCAACTTGTTAATTTGTTTGATAAGTCCTTGACAAATTCAAATGTTTCCCTCTAACAGGCATTATGTCCTCTTACAGCACGAGGAAACGGAAAATTGTAATTTACCAAGTGCTGAGGAAGCTGTAGCAATTACTGTGGCATCACAGTGGTTCTGTTCCTTTTTCATAAGCTTGGATTATTATTGTTATCAAGTCCCTCCCTAATGCTTCAAGAACCCGTTATTTATTTCCTGACAAATCATTTGGTGTTGTTGGTTTTGTCTCCTTCTTACATGCTAAATATAATTCAATATACAAATGTTTACATGCATTTGTCTTCTGAGTGTATGAATCTTGACAAGGTAGTTAAAATTGACATTTTACCTTAAATGGGGAGAAGGGAGGCAAAACTCCCAAATCGTGAAGTCCTAAATTGAATTCTAGGATGTATACAAAATCCATAATAGTGTTATGAGCTAGATTAGTATCGAGAAGTTTAGAGAAAAACCTTAGTTCGTATCACTCAATTTTAAGAAGACATTCAACTTGAGAGGTTTAGTCGTACTGTCAACCAATTGTTCTTATGTACTGCAATATACATTTTTCACCGTACTGGCCTTGGTGAGTTCTCGAAGGAAATGAAACCTCACATTTATGTGTACTTCTACTGTCCATAATTGGATTTTTTGAAAGTTTAATGGTTGAACTGCTATCACACCGAATAAATTGACTTTTTCTGATTTTGACCCAATTTCCCAAGTACCCTCTTCAATGATACATGCATGCGCATGAAACTACATCAATGAACTCTGCTGCGGTGCTAGACAAACTTACTACCGTTTTCTTTATGACTAAGGTGTTACGCCTGAACTTTGTAAAAATAGATAATCTGAAGGTTTCTTTCCATCCTCCAAATCTCTGGCATAGTCACTCTCTCTATGTATAAGCAACTAGTTCATCTTCTCCATCCTTCCTGTAAAAAATTCCGTACTCAGCTTTTGAAGAATTATTTTTGTTCTCCAAGTACTTTTCTTTAGAAAAACTTCTTGTTGTTTTCCTCTGACATAATCTTTGCATAACTTTATCGGAGATGTAAGTTGTGGTAACCCATCAACCATTCTCCTCCCGTATCTGCAATGCCAAAGGTGCACGAAGTCTTCGATAACAGCATTCAAGAATGCTGATGCTATTCGTGCAACTGTTTGTTTGATTTGATTTAAGGGCGTGGAACATGTATATTTGACATGTTCACTTCCATGATTAATCCTCTCTTTAAATGGATTTTCTGGTTCATGACTACATACTAATGCCATTCTTAAATAGGTATGCGAGGATTATCATATTTTTCTTGTGAATATATGAAATGTTTTTCTACTAGCATAAACAAGAATATATTTTCTTGTTTTGTTGAACGCTTCAAGATTTGTGCACAAACAGATTTACTTGCGACTGTATAAATCTCTCTGCATGATGTGTTTGGAAGACAAGACAATGTTTTAGGAATGAGTTGCCCATCATATAGAATTCAAGAGGATAGGGGCAACATTTTAGTACATAGAATGAGACAGAATAGTGGAGTGGTGAGATTAATAGGTTACCCTAGGCCATGCTGAGGAAACTCAGTTGTATAAAGGAATATCATCTGTCACTGGTTCAGCTACCAGGTAGGAACCTGTAAATATAGTCTTAAGATAGAAGATGCCAATTGGCCAATCTCATAATCCAGTGCCAAAATGGTTTGCCATAATATAATTCCTTCTTTATAAAAGTTATGTTATTGAATGGAAAACCATTTTGACTAGCAGAGTAACTAATAACATAATATTGATCCTACTACTATTTATTCTGAAGTACTCAAACTTATTTCTGTCAGAGACTTTGCTATCAATTTTAGAGATACAAAACCATTTCCAGGTTCGTACTGGAGAGGTTATTAGTCCTTCACATGATATCAAAGTCTCTGGTCAAATGGTAGAAGGTTAGATTCTTCATAGTTAACATTTAGGACAGATATTCAAGGACCCATCCATTCTCCACATTTTATTAGCCCAGCCTTGCCACAGCCACAGGCCAGTCCCAACCCCAGCCCCAACCCAGCCCCAGCCATAACCCAGTCCAGCCTCAACCCAGCCCCAGCCACAGCCCCAACCCCAACCACAGCCACAGCCTGAGCCTGCACAAGGCATTTTACTATTTGTCGTTACATAGTAGAAAATACAAATTTAGGTAGACTTTATTTTATTTTTTTTTATAAAACTACTATTTCTGTTGGTTTCTAATAGCTTCAAGCATGATATGGAGGAACTTACATATTTATAGTAACATGTAAAACGATGTGGATGAACATGAAAAAGATGGAGAGAACATGGTCTAGAAACTCATCCCAAATGCCAATAAAATATGGAAAATGTTACTTTAACAACTGGATTTGACAACTATTTTGACAACCACACGTGACGTGCTGTGATTCGCTCTTTTAATTGAAGTTTTTAAAAACAAAAAATTATTGGGGAAGGGCATTTGTGGAAAAGGGTTTGCTGGAAATGAATGTTATTGGTGCCACTGAAACGTTCTCTCTCCACAACAACACTCATCTCTGTCCACGACACAGGAAGCTCTCCCTTTCTGAAATCTTTGCATGCCAGCGAAATCGTGTTCGTTCCTTCCACCATTGAAGCATTGAAGTTGCACATTGAAAGCTATCACGTTTGTCCACCATTGAAGTTTTGGGAGGAAGTGTCGAAAGGGGCTAGCATTGTCAGGTGTTGTGGGAAGGAGAGGTTTTTTTCGATCTTATTCCATCGTTGAAGACATTGATCGACATGTTTGGTTATTTTCCCCTTCCGAAAGGTGTCACGTCCGTCCGTCATTGAAGTGTTGGGAGGAAGTGTGGAAAGGGGGCTAGCATTGTCATCTGTTGTCGAAAGGAGGGGTCTTGTTTGGCTCTTAGTCCATCTCTTGTCAAAGAAAGACGAGATCTCCGCATGTTCGTTGGCGAAAGACTTGACAGAATTGAAAATCGTGTTGGAGTTGTTGAGCAAGAACTTATTAACTTCCGCAATCAATTTAATCAACCACCACCTACTTAGATTACAAATAATTCCATATTGTTATGTACCCTTTAATTTCAAAACTTTGTGTTGCATGAACTGTTGCTAGATCTTTATATTAATGTAACTGGCAATGTTTAATGTTATGAACTTAATTATTCCTTCTAAGTGTGTTTAATATTACTTTAAATGTTATGAATGTTTATATTGATGTTATTCTTTAATATTATTTTAATTGTCAATCTTCAAACCAAAGACTTCCAACTATATATGGGTCTGCTAACTGGAAAGTAATGCATACTGAATACACTGGTAAAACAACTTTGACCATACTAGTAAGCCACTCAGGCAGGAACTGTTAGCAGCTCTCATGTTTTGGTACAAAACTGTATTTTCTCACTAGTAAGCGATTACAGGGCCTCTGTAATCGCTTACCATAGCATGAGACCCCTACTTGCTTCAACCTTGTTTTCCAATGATTGAATCTTGCCAAACACGTGTAATGCATACTGAATTTAATTTCAATACATGTTTGACCATACTTGTGAGCCACTCGGGTAGGAACTGTTAGCAGCTCTCATGTTTTGGTACAAAACTGCATTTTCTCACTGGTAAGCGATTACAGGGCCTCTGTAATCGCTTACCATAGCATGAGACCCCTACTTGTTTCAATTTTGTTGTTTTCCAATGATTGAATCCTGCCAAACACGTGTAATGCATACTGAATTTAATTTCAATACATGTTTGACCATACCTTTGAGCCACTCAGGCAGGAACTGTTAGCAGCTCTCATGTTTTGGTACAAAACTGCATTTTCTCACTGGTAAGCGATTACAGGGCCTCTGTAATCGCTTACCATAGCATGAGACCCCTACTTGCTTCAACCTTGTTGTTTTCAATTGATTGAATCCTGGCAAACACGTGTAATGCATACTGAATTTAATTTCAATACATGTTTGACCATACTTGTGAGCCACTTAGCTAGTCACTGTTAGCAGCTCTCATGTTTTGGTACAAAACTGCATTTTCTCACTGGTAAGCGATTACAGGGCCTCTGTAATCGCTTACCATAGCATGAGACCCCTACTTGCTTCAACCTTGTTGTTTTCCAATGATTGAATCTTGCCAAACATGTGTAATGCATACTGAATATAATTTCAATACATGTTTGACCATACTTGTGAGCCTCTCAGCCAGGAACTGTTAGCAGCTCTCATGTTTTGGTACAAAACTGCATTTTCTCACTGGTAAGCGATTACAGGCCCTCTGTAATCGCTTATCATACCATCAGACCCCTACTTCCTTCAACCTTGTGTTTGTGGAATGATTGAATCCTGCAAACACGTGTAATGCATAGTGAATGCACTGGTAAAACAAGTTTGACCATACTTGTGAGCCACTCAGCCAGACACTGTTAGCAGCTCTCATGTTTTGGTACAAAACTGCATTTTCTCACTGGTAAGCGATTACAGGGCCTCTGTAATCGCTTACCATAGTATCAGACCTGCCCCTATCAACCAACCAAGACCTGTACTTCCTCAAAATCCTCAAAAAGTTGTTTTTCATTATGCTAATCGATAACAATCACCCTGTAAGCGATTACAACCGGACCAGGCCATTGCCATTGCTGCAGGAACTTACATTCCAACCCACACAAACCTCTACTTCGTCATCCCCACAAAGATATGGGTCACTTAACTTACATAATGAATCAAAATTAAATAACTCATGGAATCAACAGTACAATAAAATATCCTTTCCAATAATAACTATCTCTGCTCACAATCATATTAAGTGGTCCAAATACAAAGATACATACTTCAAAGTCTACCAAATACTACACTATTACAAAAATTACATAACTCTCAACCAAGTTTTGGACTGTATATGGTGTCTGGAGTTCTACAGGCTTTGCTCTTGAAACGCCGTCGACGAAATACACCCCCAACGACGACAGAGGCGAAACTTAGCTCGAAAGATCGAAACCCAACAAAATCCTTCAATCTCTCCTCAGATTGCTCACCGTTTCAAAGCCTTCACTAAATGGACACGGAAGGAACAACTTCAAAGGAACACGAAAACATTAAATGGATGAAAAGAGAGCTTCGGAGAGAAACGAAAACCTACAATGGAATAAAAAGAGAGAGAGTGCTTAAAGAGAGAGTGCTTCGAAGGAGAAATACTTATTCAAACCACTGAGGGTGTTTTTGGAACAACACAAAATGTCCTTTTTCAAATCATTATTTTAATTAAAAAAAGAAATTTCAATCACCCAATAAATTGCTGACACATGGCGTTGTCAAATTGTTGTTAAAATTTGGTTGTTAAGATATCAGTATCCATAAAATATACCATTTCTATTTGTATAGCTTCAAACCTCAAAATTATATAGCTGCGGATGAACAGTGTTTTTCTTTCTTTCTTTCTAAATTGTTCAATAAAATGAAAATCAGGCTTGGGAAAAAAATTTCAACCAACAAATTTTAATTTCAATGAATCAATTTTAAAAAAACTTAATTTTAATTATTTAATCTTATAATTTCAAATAGTTACGTCATAAAAAGTTTTAATTTAGCTTAACATATATATAATTGTTTTGATTAGTAAAAAATATGTTATGAAATGAATTGAAATGTAATAAATCCGTAGTTATTAGATGATATATATTAGGGAAGTAAAACATTATTGTATATGTATAGTATATTCATTGAGTGAAGTTAATATAATTATTTTCTTATAAATTTTAACTAGTCTAATATTTTCAGAACAAGACTTATTCAATTAAAAATGTAATAAACTATTTTATTAAATTTTAATATTAATGTATTAAGAACTTTGTAAATATTTTTAAAACATACTAAATACTATAAAAATATAATTCTAAAAACCTGAACATAAAATATAATCATATTTATGTTGTATATAAGTATCGATATTGATAAGATAATAGTTTGCTTTTAATGTGAAGTAAATTCGAAAATATTCACTTAATAATTTATACAAGAATTAATTTTAATATTTTGTGTTATTTATTATTTTTTCAGAAATCCTTAATTATGACTTACTTTTTTTTTACTTTGATAAATAGTTGCTGTACGAGATATCTAAACCCATTTAGAAAAGATTTTCAACTTCTGTCAAGTGTCATATTAATGTCTTATTTAGATTATAAAATTGATGAAACATGATAAAATTAGAATAAGTTTGACTTAAAAAATAAAAAAATATTTATTATTTAAGAAGTTTTTTTTTTCAAATATGTTTTGAAAACATCAAGTATCTACTTAAATAAAAAAATGAATATTCATAAAATCCAAAATTAGTGAATAGAACTTAAATATCACAAATGGGTAGACCTCAATCCATAACCTAAGAAATGGGTACATCAAGAAAAAAAACAAAAGTTCAGCTTACTCGAGCATCATAAAAAAAATTAGACAAAACTAAACAACCTCTCAAAATGGCTTAAAGATTTTAACGGTCAAGATCGTTTTCCAGCCTTTCATCTGGCCAGATTGCCACCTCGACCCAGGTCACCATTGCTGAATAAACCTCTAGATACAAGAAAAGACATTCGAACCAAGTACCAGTATAATTCAAATTAATTACTGTGAATGTTCTATATACATGTCCTGCTGTTGAGAAATTAATTAACTATTTTATTTATTAATTACCTATATTTATTTAAGAATTTGCATTAGTTAACTACTTCATACAGATTTTGTATTTGTTTTTGAGATTGTTGTCTTTCATGTACAATATTTGAATCCATGTTTTAAACAATATCACGTTTTATATGGTAAATATTAAGTAAATTTTTTTTGGAGTATGTCAAAAATACAGAATACGTGTTATTATTTTTATCTATTTAATAAACGAAAAGATTTCTAATTATCCATTATCCAAGTGTAGCGAAAGTGAGGAACCATTATCCATGTTTAAAGTATGTCTCAATCCTGTTTCGGTAAACTTTTTGGGCCTTGGTGTTGGGACCTGACCAATTTTCCAGTTGGACCATTGCAGACCGTCTTGAGGGCTTTTCTTTCTGCACCACATTTTGTTGCGGTACCTATAAAATCTGTAATTCCCAAACTAACTTTTATTAAAAATATAATAAAAGTTTCTATATTTATTTTCTCTTCAACTGTTTTGAGTATAGGTTTAGGATGGTATTTGTGGTGAAAATATATTCTAAAATACTGAAATATATATTTTACACATTTCAGATTAGATGTTTTGAAAATTGTTTTTATATTTAAAATTATTTTTTGAAACACCTTATCCAAAATATAAAAATATTTTTCTAATTGAATATTTTAAAATATTTTGAAATTTGATTTTTTTTTTCAAAATACTATGCTAAAATATATGAAAAAACATATTCTAGATAGAGTATTTTGGAAATTTGTTCCCATATTACAAAACATTTTAAAAAAATATTCGAGAAATGAAGAATCAGAAATGGATAATGATACTCAGACAACACTTTTTTTGATAACATTTGAATATCATCTTATATGTCATTCTGTGATTGGTCATCTTGGTGTTTATGATTTTTTTATTGATTGTGGAATAATTTTGGACCAATAACAGAATGACACGTAGACGATATTCAAATGTAAAAAAAATTGTATGAGTATCATTATCCATCAGAAATGCATGGAATCATTGTTTTGTTTGGGTAGATGACATGGTTAAAGCATGAATGTGATGATGTCTTGTTGGTTTGGTATGAGGGTTCCTTATATTATTGACTACTATATCATAGAAACCACCTCCATATGCATTCACCGACGAGCAAAATGCACATCTCACAAGACATAACATCGGCGTTGGTGGGTTTAGGAACATTAGCGCCGGAAACGCCATGCCTTCGACCTGTCGGGGTCACGAGCAGTAGTACAACCATCTAATCCATGGAGGGAGGGAGGGGATAGGTAGCGTAGCCTGTGCAGGAATAAAAAAGAAGAAATCAACACTTGAGTAGTTTAAAACATTATAGTAAATTCTGAACCAAAAGTAAAAGTGAAACGCAGGTAACAAAGACAATGAATTTCTAAAAATTTGCAGATTAATTAAAAAAATAAAGTGTTTATTTTTTATTTTGTATATTTAGTCCTTTTATTTAATACAATTAAACACATGATTTTATTTATATATAACGTCATTTTAAAGAACAATCTCAATGTATTATTTATAACCTAAATTTACTCTTTTTTATAGGAAAATTAGTGTCCGGTTTAAAAGAGTTTTAAAGGTGTTTTTGATTCATGGTGTGCAAGCATTAATCTCAATCCACTCTCCAAGTCCATTTTCTATTTTTCCTTAAATGAGTAGGTCCAAAAACTTCTTATTTGATTAACTTCTAAATATTATTTGTAATAATATGACTCTTTAAAGTATTTTAAATTTTAAATTTATCTTCATATATTTTATATTAATTATATATTGATTCTTAATTTTTATTATTGGCAACTTAACTTAACACGTTAGAACTAATATAATCCAATTTTAATTTAGTTTAATAAAACATTGTTCAACATAGATCTAAACCTAGTCAACCTTATCCCAATATAGGTTAGTATGATATTATTTAAATATGGTGATATTAGCTTGAGACCAACTTGACTTAACTTGTCATAATATGGATTCGACTCAATTCAATCAAATATGAGTTTGGTTCAACTCAACCAAAGGTGGATCCAACTCAATTTGACTAGAAGTAGTCGAATCAACTCGGTTTGATGTGGATCCAACTAGTCTTTATCCAACATCGGTCTGACTCGACTTGATCCAACATGGTCCAATTCTACTTGGTATAACATGGACAAAACTTTACCCAATATAATTTGAGTTTGATTCAACTAGGTTCAAAGTGGACCAAACTCAACTCAGTCTAAGGTAGATCTAACTCAATTCTATCAGAAATCCAATATGACTCAACCAAAAGTAAGTCCAACATGACTCACTTTGAGATGAATCAAACTAAACATAGCTTAACATTGAGTTATTACTTTATCTATAGCAAATTATATATATGAACGTAGTTCCTCTATCGTTGAAAAAAAATCCTCATTTTCACATTTGCATAAATCCTTACATTCATCATACAAAGATAAGGTAAATATTTAAACATGGGACTTATCAAGTAATGATATTTTGTCTTTTCCACATGGTCAATCATATTCTATTTAAATGCATATTTTAGTTTCACATTTAAATCAATGTTAATTTTATTTCACGTTTTGAAGTTCTTATCGACATTTCAAAAGTAAACAAAGAAATAACAATTGATTCAATAACAAATATTTATTTAAATGCAACATCTAAATCTAATCTAATGAAAAAGATTTTGTCTTTTGCACGTGGTGAATCATATTCTATTTTAATACATATTTTAGTTTAATATTTTAACTAGTGTTTATTTTATTTCACCTTTTTTAAGTTACTTATCCACATTTAAAAAGAAGAAATTTTGATCTACTAACAAATGTTCACTTAAATACAACATCTAAATTGAATCTACTTTATAAGAGAATAAGAGAGGGAGAGAGAGACGAAATACAGTTTTTTTTTTTTTTAATTAAAATACTATCTAAAGTGTTTTTTTATTACTTTTTAAAAGGTGAGCACCGGAACTATATTTAAAAGAAATAAAAAAACGCCATATAAGAGAAAGACGAAATAAAGTTTTACCATGATATTGATTGGCACAATAATATAAAATTAATATATCCCGCTTTTCACATGATCAGATGAGAGGAGTAAAACACTTTACCAGCACAAGATCATAGTTAATATAATGATGTTACCATTTCTTATTTACTAAGGGTGAATTAAATTTGATGGCAAAAGTTAACAATGGTTAAGGTTATAATGGCAAAACTATTAAAGCATACTTAATAATAGATACGGAAAATCTGGACCAATGGAAATCTTAATCATGTTTATCTCACAACGATTTGGTTAAGATAGATTATATATAGATCACATTTTTTTTTCATTGCTAATCCAACCTATTCTTTTAGCATAATCATAGGCTACTGATATATCTATATACTAACTTGCTTTAAGGACCACTTTTTCAATGATTTACATTTAATTTGTTACTATTTTTCTTCTTAATATTTCCTTCATAAAAAGGAAACAAATTGTTAGATCCATCGATCTTTTTAAGTTCAAAATTTACTTCTATATATATTTCATTTTCATGAGACATCTTAATTATCTCAAATATTTTTTAAAAATAGGAATAAATAAAAGAGTAATGTTATTTAACCAAACTTATACTGCAGAATAATGTAAATTAAAATTAGATGGAGATTATTTATTATGTGTAGCTAGCTGCTATCTTTTTCTTTTGGGTGAGTACTACTGAGTGTAAGCTGTTAGGTCTGAAGCAGTTGGAAAGTGTTGGACCCTCGCAAAAAGAAAAAACAATAAAATAAAAATATAAAGACAACAGGGACCTTATCCAATTGCATGTGGACAGTTAAGGTACCTAAAAACATAACACAGGTAAGATGAAATTACCAGAAATTTCATCTTTCACTTTTAGTTTTACCCTGCATCACAAAAGTTAAATAAATTTACCCGAGGCTTCCTCACTCCAAAACCACCAACCAGCAGGACCACTTTGTCACGAAGCAAAAATATGCTAAACTCTGGCCATCAGACCAGATCTGTAACTTCAATGTAGATTCCTCAGATTTCTCTGCAACCATCTGCAGACTTAGATTCCCTCTCAAACTCACCCTTCTTCCAGTAAAAAGTTCTATAAAAACTTTTTAGAGACTCCCAGTTCACAAGAACCTTTAAGTTTTAATGTGATGTTAAATGAAAATAAAAGTAAGCATGATTTGATTAAAAAATAAATATTGATTTGGGTTTAATGAAAAATTTGATGCTTGATTAGGAAAATTGGAAGGTGGATTAAAAGGGCACATGCAAGAGTGATAGGAAGATCCTTTCAAACAAGGAAGAAATATGATGAGTCTTATCTCGGAAAGCTAACCCTCGGCACTACAGTTGTTCTTTTGACCTATGATAGTCCGATGTCATGTGGTGTTATGAATATAGATGACTCCCAAGTTAGTAAAAATCTATACACCAAATCTGATGAAAAATACAAGCTGGGTCCTCTGCATCTAACTGTGCCTGGAAGTAAGCACTTTTGAATATAGTAAAATTTTAACAACTTTGGATTCTAAAAAGTTTGTGTAGACTCAGCTTTGAACTTAAAAAGGTAAACACAAACCGAAATAAAATAATAATAAGAACAATAATTATAAAGGAGGTGAGAGGTAAGTGAGCGAGGTGCAGAATATAAAAAGGGTTGTTCCTCACTCACTCTCACTCACAGCCAGTCCATATGCCAGTTTGGAAATATTCTTCCCAAATCCAATTAATGCTGTCATTAACACCTCTGCCATTCATTCAGCTTCTGACTCTAACTTCTTTAATTAGGCCTTTCTCACTCTTTTTCTATTTCATATTCCCATCCCATCTTCTGCTCTAGCTACATACACCAGATTCTCCTCTTCCAACTTCAAAATCAAAAAATGATGCAGGACTCAATTGGGATCAATATTCCTGCTTGTTTTTCTTCTTCAGCAGAGAAGCAGCACGGTGACGATCATGGAGCGGTGACCCGTTCGGGCCAGAGCGTCTACATGTCTGTGTACAGAACAAAGGTTGCGGATCACTGCCGTTTGATCACCATCACATGGTGCAAAAACCTCTTGCTTCACGGGCTTTCGGTGTCAGTGGAAGGCCCTGAAGGAGAAGAACAGTACACGTGCAAGGTGGAGGTAAAGCCCTGGTACTTTTGGAGGAAGCAAGGCTCCAAACGCTTCATAGTGGATGGTAAAGCAGTTGATATTTTCTGGGACCTTAAGGCTGCGAAATTTAACGGTGAAACGGAACCAACCTCGGAGTACTATGTGGCAGTGGTTTGTGATGAAGAGGTTGTGCTGCTGCTGGGTGATCTAAAGAAAGAGGCATACAGAAGGACGGGGTGCAGGCCAGCACTCATTGACCCCATTTTGGTTTCAAAGAAAGAGCATATTTTTGGGAAGAAAAAGTTCTCCACAAGAGCCAAGTTTCATGAGAAGGGTAGGTGGCACGAGATTTCAATTGAGTGCAAGAACAAGGGATATAATGGGGAGTCTCCGAGTGGGGTTCAGCCAGAGATGGAGATAAGGATTGATGGGCACTTGGTGATTCATGTGAAGCACCTCCAGTGGAAGTTTAGAGGCAACGAGTCAATTCATCTTAGCAAAATGAGAGTAGAGGTATATTGGGATGTTCATGATTGGCTATTTAGTCCTGGTTTAAAGCATGCTTTATTCATTTTTAAGCCAATTTTATCACCCAGTACCACCAGCACTTCTTCTATGTCATCTTCGTCACCATCGTTATCATCCTCATCACCTCCCTTATCTACTGATCAGACAAGAAGTTCTAGATCAGTAGAGGGATTTAGTGTTAGTGGATCATCAGAGTTTTGCTTGTTTCTCTATGCTTGGAAGGTAGAATGAAGAAGCCATGCCAACTTAATGGCATATCATCATCATCCTCATCATCATCATCTATAAACACTGGAAAAATAAGGTTGAAAATGGAGTTGGTCTCGTAGTCATAATGGAATGGTGAAGATGCAGGATGAGATTGGGTTGAGAGAGAGAAGAGAGAAAGAGAATTGGGTTTGGTTGAGATTGAGAAAGGCAGTGGGGCCAAACAGTGGCTTGGGAGTTAGTTACAGCTGGGGTTGAGCAAATGCGCATAATTGTGGACAAGACAGATTGTATCACATTAACAATCGCACACATGTCCAATAATTCTCCATCCAGAGGCATCTACGTCTCCACCTACATTTTACCACACTGGAAAATGCTCTTTCTTGATCCCATCTTGGTAACCGAGCTGTTTATGTTTCCTCCAAAATCTATCAACCAAAGGTACATCTTACCTAAGTTTTCTATCACAAAATAATATATGTAGACACAAGATTACTAAACTGAATGTCTGTATTTGCCCATAAAATTATATCTGTTCATGCATGTGATGGAAAATGGTACCCCGTAAAGAGAGGATGGGTGTTGGGTGATGATGTCGAAACAAGAGTACAATAATCCCAGTATGTGCACCTCACGCACATTAATACACATGCTTCTCTTTCTAGTAGTTGGATTATCAGTATCATCCTCTCATCATTATTGCCTCTATTCGTTATTCATTCCCAAACTCTGCATAAAATTTTTAGTACAAATAGCCAGGTACACGTTTGTTAAGGCCCAAATATATGATTCTGTTTTTGGTCCAAGGCCACTATTTTTTATCTTCCTTTTATTTCTTCTACCTCACTGGGCGTATTATACTTGTGCACCCACCACAAAGGATATTATTACATAACTTGGTAGAGTAATACTTTTTAATCAGAAAAATTTACAACAAAAACGATACGTGTAGCAGAAACAGTGTATAAAATGACAGCAGCAGTTGTAGCAAGATAAAGAATAGTATTCTTTGGGGGGTCAAGAGAAATGAGAAGTGAACTACAAAGTTCGTCTTTTTTAGGAAGCAGTTGAAGTTTTTTTGACCAAAAAGATTTATTAATTCACGTCAACGTCGCAAACAATGATAACAAGGTCACACTGAAAGATTCAAAAGTAAGCGGCCAGGGACTTTGGCTGATTTATCGAAGAAAAATATTGGGTAGGCCCAGATGTTATTGTTTAACGCAGGTAATAGTTTAACCGGCAAAGTCACCAAAACGCCTTAGCATAAATTTATGACAGTTATTAAGAGATTCTTAACTTCTATCAGTAACTAAAAACCAAATTTGTATAAAATTTTGGTAAGTTGAATTATTTGGAAATGGTCGAAATTAATTTTTGAGCAAACTTTATTTATCGTCATGCCGAGCCAAATTAGGATGAAGTGAACTGCGTGGATAAAAAAAGATATAGTAGTGATTTTAAGTACTGTCACAGTTGGCTGCTATTGGAGTAAAAAATCATTAATAAATTTTAAAGAGCTAACAGGACATAGTAGAAGCACTGCGGTAATAGAAGAATTTGCAAAATTTAAGTTGCCAATGGCAATGGCATTGATGGATGAGACGTATTCATTTTGAACCAAAACCAAACCACCTTGCCAAGAAGAACTTGTTTTTGCCACGTGGGGCCTCCTTTTCCGCATGTTGTGGTGTTGGAGCTGGAGAAGTTGATAGCAAAGGTGGCGTAACGAGTTTGACTGCAAGAATAGTTTATGTCATCATATATTCATAGATGGAAAGGTCAATTACTGAGTATGTGTTCATTAAGTGGAGGAACTTCACATGATAAAATCAGAGTCCAAAATATGTAAGCAAAACTAAAAAGCCATAATGGGAATATAAGGAAATAAAAGGAAATGCAACCTGGATTTGGGGAAACCTTGGAAGCTTTAGAACTTCTTGTGTCGGAGGAATTCGTTTTTGAACTTGATACAGAGCTTGACTTTCTCTCGCGAACTTTATTCTTCGTCTTTCCTTCACTGTTTTCTTCACCTGCAATTTTACCATTAATAGAACAAGTATTAGAGATAATAGATTGCAAAATATCAGTGGCATTTCAACCAGATATATATCGCCTATAGTTAACCATATTATAATTTTCAAGCAATGAAAAACTCCTGTTATTATCTTCATTAACAGAGTAATTACTGATTACTCTACCGCGTCTGTAGTTTAAAAAACAATTGGACAACACTGCCTTATACTCTTTATGATATTTCACATAAAATCTTTTATGTTTTTTTCGCTTCAGGTTCTAGAAACGGATCATATATGATTTTGTTGCTTTAGATTAGCTAATTTGTAAAGAAAAGAAAAGATACCACAGAAAGAAAATTAGCTTCCTGTTTACTACTTTTTTTACCAGCTAATATAGATGACTTTATTTTCTATTTTAAAATTCCCTTCATTTCTTTTTTTAGTTCTGCACTTTTCATCACCAATTTTCTTAAAAAAATATCAGAAGAAAATTCCTCTTTAATCCTAATCTACAGCACCCTTCAGAGTGGAAATTGACATTATTGAAAATTGAAAGCATATGATGACATTCTTAATTCATGGAGCAATGATATTTTCGGGTCCACTAAAATAATACAACTACTTTACGTTCATTATCTTACCTTTTTTCTTTATACTTACAAAAAAAGCATATTTCTTCTCATAAATATATTACTTGAAAATAGGTTGTCGTGTGCTTAATTGGACGTCAAAAGATAATACCTTGAAGAAAATACCAATCAAAAAGAATTAACAAGCAAATAGAGCATAATTCATTAATTATCAAAGATTTACTGGTTTTTGAATTTTATAATTTCATAAACATGATGCTGATATATTTTGGAATTTAGAAAACCAATCATGATATGTATGAGAAGGTTAAAATAAATATTACTTACTTTCAACCGGAGATTTGCCGTAATTATGGTTCAAAGCTTCTATAAAAGAAGCAGTTTTCTGGTCTTGGATCACTTCAAAGAAGAAAAACAACTTTATTAATTAATTGAACTTGATAATCAATAGAATTACAATAACTATTTTAATATAGAAAAATATGAACTTACATTGATCAAATAATGCATATCTGTAATTTGGGACTGAGCCAGCCAATAACAACTGGACTGCTTCTGCATCTCTTGTCATAGATATTGCTGCAGATGATTTCAGATTCTGTGTGTCAAGCAGAATACCGGCAAGCTGCAAAATAAATACGCTCAATGAGCAACACCAAAGTCACTTCAAACCAAACCGGTGTTTAATAATTTTCAGAAGCATCTTTTAATATGGGTAACGATAAAGTAAATTAATGGTGCCACAAATTTGATCGCAATCTAAGATCACCATAAATTTACCAATAGTTTCTTCAGAACAGGGTTTTCAAGTAAATCATAGGCATCTTCACAGTAATTGTCAGTAACAACTGTGCATTGGGATCCAACCTTGAAAATCAAAACAACAGATAAAGTTAATTATAAAGTTCATCTGGGCACATTGCCTTGGGATCAAACTTGTTTATAAAATTAATTTTCAGATTCATCTATAATTGATCATTCAACCTCGCCAGTAGTGCTCAGGACATCTTGTCCAACCACGAGGACGCTCAGTTGGCCAGTCATCAAAAGGCTTTCCATGTCCACCTGCAAACAAATTCACTGTCAGTTCACCAAACTAAGCAAAACACATCAAGCTTCAGCCTACTACTAATCATACGTACAATGTCCTCCAAAGTCCAAACATCTTTATCATAAGGAGAGAGATAATTTCAGTGATGTCTAATCCAAATAATTATCAAATCATATATTAAATAAACAAAATCAAGTCTCAAAAAATGTACATGCATCTGACAAATGAATGCTAAAAAGTAGTATGGGACATGTATTATTTCATCAGACATTGTTAAAGTCTTGTCCATGCAAAAACAATTTTAATATATTTTCATATCATTTGAAATTTACTCCCTAGTTTCATAGGCCAAAACACATAGGCCTAGATGGGACTGAAACTTAACAGCTTTTTCATGTAAGAACTAAAACTTAAAATGATGATAAGGATAAGGGAATAAACTTTACTTTTATGCGTATTCTATACCATTTATGTTATTAGTCAAATAACATTTTTCATGCTATAACTAACGAAAAGGCGGGTAAAATCTGAATCAATTTTGAAGATTGCAAAAAGAGGCACCTCATCAGTGAAAAGCAACGAAGTGGCATCAAGGCCAGCATGGTGAAAGAGCCACGCAGCCTGCTTCAGCTTCCACATGGAGCCACGCTTAACATTCATGACAGGGGCCACCACCACGCCACCCTCCTTTTCTCTCTGCCGGTAATCCAAGAGCCAGGCGTGGCAAATGGCAGCCACCATCGACGCCGTGCCTGCACCGCCACAAGACAAATTCAGTCACTCTCCAAAGCTCCACCCCACGTCACACACACACACACACACACAAAGGCACTCTCATCGCCAACCGTTGGAAGGCCCAGAAAGCACGATTTGCACATTTGCATGGGACTCTCCGGTTGAGATTTTGTGCAGCAAAGTCCTCTGCTCTTTGAGGAAGTTGTTGAGGCATGCTTGCTCTCCTTTGGCAGCAACATGCCTCGGCGCCATCCTCTCCCGCGAGCACGTCGAAGACAATATGGTCCTCCGGTGAGCAGACTCGACGAGGTTCCTGGGCGGAGAAAGAGGAACAGAATCGGAGGGAGGATTCTCCGGAGCAGAAGTCTTGAAGGTTCGCCTGGAGTTGGGAGTTTGGATACCCTGCGGGTGAGGCGCAGCGGAGGGCTCCGTTTGGAAGCGTGACTTTCGAGGATGCGGCTGACGTGGAGGGAGAGATGTTAAAAGGGTAGAATCGGGAGGAGAAGGAGTTGTGTGTTGTGTGTTATTGTTATTGGTCGGTTTAAGGATGTTGGAGAACCAGTTGTGAACCGCCGTTGCAGGGGATCCATCCTCGTCTGATGAGGGTTGAGCGAAAGTGTCGGATTTGTTACGAGTGTGTCTGGCTGTTTTGGACAGTATCTCGTCACTGATCCCTACCCCTGTTCTGTATCTGCTACATTCACATTATTATCATCAATGTCATTACAATTTTCATGAATATTATTTCACGTGATTGATCTAAAACATTATTCTTGAATGAAACATTTACGAGTGAGTCTTGTAGGATTTTGCTTGAATACTGTGATTACCTTCGTGCAGACCTAGTTCTAGAGAGAGAGTCTCTGTGGTCCAATGAGGAAAGGGGTGAGGGTGGTTGCGGTGCTGCGAACTTTGGGGAGCCTGAAAGACGACTCGGAGATCCACCGCGGGAAGGAGAGGAACCCACGATGAGTCGTGCCTCTTGCAGCCACTCTTGCGTCAACCTTGCACTGTTGCTTCTAGTGCTGTCATCGAAACCTTCGTCCTCGTCCTCCTCCTCGTCCACGTTCACTCCTTTACTACCTGTGAGGTCGTAGGTTTTGTTGTCCACGTGATCTACTGCTCCAAAAAACATGTCGTTCATAAAGTCCGTGAGGTCCGGCGCCGGTTTCTCCTTACGCCGTGTCTCCGCCATCTTTTTTTGTAGGCTTAGAGATCCTTTGCTCTGTCTGCTCAACCTTCGATCCATTAATTCTCAACTTAAGATTAAGTGTGAGGAGAGTAAAAGATTGGTTATAATTTTGTGGTAGGTTTTAGTTTTTGGGGTGTTCAGTTTTAAAGATCGACAGAAACATAGAAAACATCAGTTTTGGCCGGCGCTGGGGCTGTCTTGTATATAAATATATTTTATTTTACGGACAAAAGATAGAAAGAGAGTAGAATGATGACTGAATTTGCATGAACAATTAATGGTAACGAGAGCAGAACTTATACAAAATTTTAGTTGAGGAAACGCCAGTGCTAATTAGTAGCTAATTAAGAGATTAGTGTAAAATCTTTTACAGTGGAGTAATTAAGAGAGAGTCCAGGCGCATCACCTCCTTTTCTTGTTTCTTCATCAAATCCTATACTTGAAGCTTCATCGTTACATTGCCAAGATATGTGAAGAGATTCAACTTCTCCACATCTGAAAACCGATCATTGTTGCCTACTTTTGTCCATTACTGGCAGGCTTCTCTTACCTTTTTTTTTATTATTTGGTAAAACTTTAAAAAGAAATCTGTATTTTTACTCAATTGTTCATGAAAACTGTCTACAAAAAATTAAATACAATAACCTCGATCTTATCAGCAAAAAAAATTGAGCAACATTAATTTAACATATGTTCTTTAGCAGTGTTTGATAAAAAAAAAAGGTTATGAAAACAATTTGTCAATTTTTTATTATACTTCCCTTTTTTAGATTACTTCATTCATTTTACCAACCATATAGGTCATAAGGTTAGCAAAATTATATTATAACTTGTACAAAATTACGTATATATTACCGAGTTTAAAATAAATATTGAAAAGAAATAAACTAAGAATTTTGCGGCTATAAATTTAATTGTTAAAGGAAATTAGCTTCCTTTTTGTTTTTTAAAGTTAGGACAATTTTGATATATTTGTAAGTCTCATCACTTTACAAATTACGCATTAAATCTGTGACCATTTTCTCAATATAATATAAGTGATTGTTTTATTGGGTTTATATTGTTGGTCCATAATATAAAAGAGGTAACTTGGGTTGATAAACAGTTGTTATTGACAATTACTCTCTACACCACCCTCATATTGCTCTTTGCACCACTACATTTTTAAAATATTCCATTTAAGAAATCCTACACCCCAATTGTTTTCTTCAACGAAGTCAATATCCCTTAAAAGAAAAATTTCTTCAACGGATGTTGACATTCATTGAAGGATTTTTCAAGCCTTCAACGGATGTCAATACTGTTGAAGTTTTCGAAAAATCCTTTAACGGATATCTACATTCGTTAACGAAATTTTCATTCAACGAATGTCGGCACTATTAAAGAAGAATATTTTAGGTATGTGGTAGTGTATGGAGCAATGTGAAGTAGAAAAAGGTTTGGGGCTATGAAAAGCCCAATACATCATAAAATATAGCATCAACAAAAAATAAACATTGATATTCTCACGCATCTTTTGTTAAGTTCATTCCAAATCTTTCAAAATAGCTCCACAAAAGTATTTTTTTTTCGGAAAAAAATTTTAGTTTTGCATCATCACAGGTAGAAAAAGGACAAAAACGTAATTTTACTGCATAGTTTGAAGGCACACCTTTTGTTTTTGTGTGTGTGTGTGTGTCTGTGTGGGTGTGTCTGTGTGTGTGTGTGTCTGTGTGCGTGTGTGTGTCTATGTGTGTGTGTATGTGTGTGTGTGTGTGTGTGTCTGTGTCTGTGTGTGTGTGTCTGTGTGTGTGTGTGTGTGTGTCTTTCTGTGTGTGTGTGTCTGTGTGTCTGTGTGTGTGTGTGTGTGTGTGTCTGTGTGTGTGTGTTTGTGTGTGTCTGTGTGCGCGCGTGTGTGTGTGTGTCTGTATGATTGTGGGTATGAGAGCTTGTGGAATTTTGTTATGATATTTGAAATTTCATATGAAAAGGTTATATTATGATATCAAGTAATGTATAGAGTGGAAAAGTTGGTGAAAATAGTTGTGAATTGTGTTGTAAGTGTGAGTGAAAGTGGATCAATGGAATGGAATGAGAACAATTTTAAATTGTATGATTGTTTGGAGTTTTGTCTTCTAAGAAAGAAATCTTCATTAATTTAGTGTTATGCATTAACTTGGGATATGTCTTGGTCAAAAGTCATCCTATATTCTATTAGGTTTATAAACTCACATAAACTAATGTAGTCTAAGTGGTGAGAGTTGAAAGAGATTCTTGTGATGAAATTAGTAGGTATCACCTCTCGTTTGATGATTTCATAAGTTAACTTATCCTATACATAGGACTTTTACCAATTTGTTAGGCCAAGTGGACCTAGAGCCTTTTGCTTCAATCTACTAAGAGGTTTTATGATAGGTGCAAGACTTTTTATGTTCAAATCAATGTATGAATTTGAATAATTGAATCTAGCTTATTGTATTTGTTGATGCGATTTTCTTATGATTTTGGAATGATGAACTGCTAACATAAGTGTGATAGCTTATTGTGTGGAAAAATTTTATGTATGAAACTATATTATGTATGTTTAAAGTTATCATTAGCTTATCATCACTATGTTTGTGCTGTTTGTTGTTTGTGTATTTCTTTTTTTGCAATGACCATTCATTGGTGTGAAAAGGTCACGATGTAGTGTAGGATTAGTAGAACCCATAGTTTCAACCATAAAATAACAAATATTTTTTTGTTCATATATGATTGTTTCTTTTAGGATGAATGTACTTATACCCTATGTTAACGGTTGTGTTAACTATTTTAGATTATCAAACCTGTAATGTCTCATTTTTAGTAGTTTTATTCCGTTAAAATATAATGTTAGGTCATGCATAGCACGAGTTTTATTCTAGTTTTAATTATAAAATTTAAGAAAAAGTTTAATAAAAAATATTTAGGAAAAAAATTGAAACATTATATATAAATACTTCTTTAAATATAATATAAATGAATATTTTTTAATTATCATTAAAATTAATTAATAATTATAAAAATTAATATCAATATTCCATTTATAATGTCTATTAATAATTTAAATATAAAAATCATTCTTTTTATATAAATTAAAACTTAAAGGTTTTTTAGCCGAAAAATATATAGTTTTTTATTGTTTAATCTATAAATTTTTCATTTAATATATGAATTGTTATATTTTTAATTTTACCTACTGCCAATATATGTAGGTGTAACACTAATATAATGCTTCTACAACATTATCCTTTTAAAAATAAATAACTTAGTTATGAATAAGTATTAGTAACCAATTAAACAATATTTTGAGAAAAACTTTTGAATACATTTTTTTACTTGGTAATACTCTATTATAAAAGGATTATGTAGTTTGTTTTAAAATTAATATCTATTAGATTATGTCTATAATCCATTCAATTATAATTTTTTTTTCTTTTTCTATTGAAAAAGAATTAGAAAGATAACAATTAAAGTCATTCAATTATTACAATTATTTATTTATATACTAAATATAACTATTATACAAACAATATTCTTAAAATATACACTTCCCACAGTTACACACACTTCATAATTAGATAATAATTTACTTTATCATTTGATATTTATTAATTATACTTATCATTTTCCTACAATTTAATATTTATCTAAACATACTTCAATCAATTTATTATTAATGAATGAATTGAAATTTAAGTAACTCGTGCGTTCACTTGAAAAGCCTACTTTAAATAGAAAAGTGAGTTGCAGAAATAATTATGAAAGTTGTTAGTTTATAAGTTTATAGCTCTTGCTTTGCTTACGTTAAGTCTGCAATCCCACTACGCACTCTCTTTTACGTGCCCCTTCTCAGACATAAGGGGACAAACACAAATATTAAACAGTATTCTCTTTGGAAGGGAGGAATAGAATCTCAATACTAAACTTTCTTATTTATTTTACTTTTATTATATTCATTGATTAGTTCTAGGTATTTTTATAATTTTAATTTATATACAAAGAGCAGTTAGAAAGAATAATAATAGGAAAATGTGTTCACAGAGAGGAATTTTCAATAAGAAAGCGTGATATGTCGACACTGATATTTGGTTTTTATAAGAAGTTGGAAGAGAAACAGGGTGGGAAATAAGGGCAAACCTCTAATAATGTCGTGTGTCCCTTGTAAACTCCAAGCAATTGGGTAGAAGAAGAAAAAATAAAGCAGAAATGACAATGTCAACTAATAAAAAGTATACTAAATTTTGCCAATGGTCAAGTACACTCGTGTAAACCAACTGCATCAGTACAATCAAATCACCTGGTGCAGCGTCTCAACGGCTTTTCAAACTGTTCAAAGGATATCATTTTTTCAAAATTCTAACATAATCTCTACCACTTGCTTGTTTCCGCTATTACTTTTATGCTAGTTTGAGCATATAGGCCTTTGACTTGACCTTATCGATTATCAAAATTCAATTTGTTTAGATTTCCCATTATTTTATGAAAATTGGCTTTATATAAAGGCTTCGAAGTCAGTGCATCCACACACACATTTTAAGAATATCTCTCCAATTCTCTTAGCTGTTCTCTCAAGTGCCATTTCTGTACCCTCTTTTGACTTTTCTATCAGAAAAGCTTGTTAGCTGAAACTGAGAAAAAATGGCAGCTCATCGCCTTGTGGTAGTATCACTTCTAATTTTCTGTTTAGCTGGAAGTTGCTACGGAAAGGTTCACTTTTCCTCCCTGAAGAAAACCCTTGATGTCACAGCTTCCCCCAAGCAGGGACAAGGTAAGTCAAAACATCCCTTTTCAGATACCCCCTTTCATCAAACTATATATTTGAATCAAGGAAAACTGCACAAATTGTTAAATTTCAATCCTTTATGGATTTTATGTATTGGGTTGTGAAATTCACTCTCCTTGATGCTAAACCCAATCTGATGGTGTTAATGGTTATGCAGTTCTGGAGGCTGGAACAGACAAAATCACCGTGACATGGGCTCTGAACAACACCTTACCAACGGGGACAGACTCGGCCTACAAAACCATAAAGGTGAAGCTGTGCTATGCGCCCATCAGCCAAAAGGACCGCGCATGGAGAAAGACCGAGGACGAACTCTCCAGGGACAAGACATGCCAGCACAAAATCGTGGCCAAACCCTACGACGCTTCGAACAGAACCGTGCAGAGGTTCGAGTGGGTGATCGAGCGCGACGTGCCCAAAGCCACGTACTTCGTACGCGCCTACGCGTTTGATTCTAACGGCGAGGAAGTTGCCTATGGGCAGACGACAGACGCGAAGAAGAGCAGCAACTTGTTTGAGATCAACTCAATCAGCGGGCGCCACGCGTCCCTTGATATCTGCTCCGTTTGTTTCAGTGCTTTCTCCGTAGTGGCTCTCTTTGTGTTCTTCTATATTGAGAAGCGAAAGGCAAAGGCTTCTTCTTCCTCAAAGTGATTGAGTCACCACAAACACACGCGCGTGAGAAAAACGTCGCAGGTTTACATGTTTCATCCTGGTCATTAATAAATCATGAGGGACCTGTTTTTCCCTCCTAATAGTCAGCTATCTTTAGTACAACTAAGTTCCAGCACAATGTGGAGCATGATCTCCCCCGTGATGATTTTATATATGTGATTAAGATGTAAAATTTGAGTAGCATAGTAAAAAAATGATAAAAGTGTCAAATTATGATGAACTGAACCATCCGATGCGAAGTAATTAGGGTGAGAAGCTACATAGGGAGCAGTCAAATTTGCAGTTTCATTGTACAAAAGTTCTATAATAATATGATTATCACAGTAAGTTAAAGGAATTTTATCTAGAAAAGCCTCCTAATAGTTATACAAAACCAATACAAAATTTGACAGATAAATCATCTATTAGGAAACCTCCAGTCTTTGTTAATGCTTTTTGAATGCTTTGTCTCTTTCCGAAACAAGAAACACTCAAGTAGAACGCGGTTGATTCGTGAACTTGTTTGAGGTTAGCTAACTCATATAAGTAATTCCACTTCCGTTACTTAGAAAGTTGATTCCACGTGGATTGGATTTGCCCGAGGACCACAAATATTATCCAATTAAGGAATAGGTGTCTCAGAAACATCTACATCTTGTCATTACAAATCTGCTGAAGAATGAAAGTAAATGTCTTTACTCAGCATTCTGCCCGTACCATAAAGTAATATTTTGTCGTCAAAAACTTCAGCATATCCAAACGAATCCGTGCCAGCAGGACATTCCAGGGCAGCTTCAAGAACTCTATGGTGAATTCCATGGGAATCAACGGAATACCCTCCTTTGTGATCATGTCCAGATACACACAACTTTACACAAGTGTATCTGTGAATCAAATTCATTACTTCATCGTAATTCCATAGCAGTGCCTCGTTGGATGATGCAACAGGATCTAGAGGCATGTGGCAGCATATCACTACCTTCTGTTCCAATTTTGTTGCTTCCTGAAGAACACTGTTCAACCATTCCATTTGTTCCTTTCCAACAGCCCCATTGAACATAAGAAACCTTCTTTCGAGGCCCACCAAACCTGTCGGACTGTTCTTGTCATCGTTCGGATTCTTTTCCCGGAGGAATTTCAAGGCCTCCAATGTTTTTGGATGGTCTTGTGGCCAGCCAATTGCACTTATGTCATAGCCATCAAGGACTACAAATCTATATTCTGGCACTGGCGAAAATTCATAGTAAGCATGGCTTCCAAAACTCTTGATTTTCAATAATGGAAGTAACTTACTCCGAGGCAGATTGTAAAGGCAGTGATTGCCAATCAAATGATAAACTGGTCCATTGAACATCTCAAATTCATTAACAATTTTCTTTACAGTGTTAAGAGATTGATCTTTCGGACAGTAACCATCAACGATATCTCCAAAATTTATCACAAACTTGTGGTTCTTATTAGTATTCCAATGTTTTACTGCTCTCTGCAATACATGAATGCTGTGCCTATAGTAACGTGGAACACCGAGAAATGACCTACCATCAGGAATGTCAGCATACTGCACGTCTGATATCAATCCAAAAGAAAATAGAGGCTGTTTCCTCTCTGCGTTAATCAGTCCGTTAGCAGAACCCATAGTGCAGGTCTCTGCTCTGCACAAGCTCCTATCGGAGATACAGCATAAATAATGTCATCAAAATAGGATTTTCGGTGCAAGGACTATGATAAAGTAATGTGTGTGTATAATCTCAAAAAGAAAGTTCATGTCATATGCAATTTACAATGATATTTAATTTAACAACTTTGTTCATTTACAAAACGGGGGATACAAATAACCAACTATCTCAACCTGTTAGTAAACTTGTCTATGATTAGCAGTTAAGTTTCAAATTTTCTTCGTGTTAGATATTGTATCAGTATCAGAAATTTTGAAAGTATAGAAATAGAAAGAAAATACAATCAACCATAAATCTTGATCTGCTAACGGGGAAAGAACATGATTCCTCGACTCTCCATTTTCACACTCGAATTTTTAAATCTATCACCTTCATCCTATTTTAGCTATCACTATTTCTCTATTTTCCCACCAGGTGTGTACAGTCTAAAGAGGCCGAAAAAATATCATATTTCATCATTCCCTCTAAAAAAGTCAACCAGTTTGAGACAAGAGAAGATGAAATCACAAATTCAGGCATAACATGCACCCTCAATAATCTGGAAACAAGTTTCAGAACGACAGAAAAAGAAGAAGAGAAACGGTCTTAACAGATCATAGTTTAGAAAGTAAAGAAAAGGAAACACAGAAATTATTGTAACCGGGTAACACAGTGAGTTTGTTTGATCTCACATTACAAATTGCATACAGTGACCTAAGTAATTGTATGTATATGAATAGAACAGGCAATGTAAAAGAACAGATGAGGAAAATGGAAATGCATTGATGTTAAATTTATATGAATAGGCCGTTTTGCAGCTAGCATACGTGAAGAACATGAGAAGGAAAATGCATGTAAAATAAGAGGAAAAGAAAATGAAGAGAAGAGAAGGATGGTAGTTGTACCAGGAAGGAGAAAAAGTGAGAGAGAGAGGTAGTAGAATGGAAGGTGGAGGTTGGAGAGATATGTTTGGAAGTGGAACGAAGGAAGAAGATCGCAAGTCCCAACTCTGTTCGGTGTGAAAACCGGTAGACAGAGTCAAGGACTCGCGTTATTTGGGAATTGGGACGTTAATGGTATATAAGGTGCTAAAATTGTCGATTTGCAGTTGTCACAAACAACGTTTCCACCTCTCCTCCTGTAAAATCTAAATTACCATAATTATATTAATTGCTTTTTATTTATTTCTAATTATGGTTTCTAAAAACTATCCTTACCTATTCTTCAATTCACACGTTATATTAATTAGGATATATTTAGTTTACTTTTATCCTTAATTTTTACTATCTCTGATAAATTTATCACATTTAAAATTCAATTTTCAAATATTTATTTTTTATTTATAAAAGTACAAAATGTGTTTCGTTTATAAATTATTACTAAATTATTACTTCAACGTATTTATATTTTAGATAATGAAGACATAATAGTTGTGTTAATAACAAAATTGTCGTCAGGGATTTTACTACAAGCTATTTTTAAGTGTTTACGTGATTATTTAAAGGAATATAATATTTCAAAATAAATGTAATAATAACCTAAAAAAGTTGCAATTAATTGAGCTCCAAATTTTGTTACAGAATCCGATGTTAGAGTAAATTATATGTATCTGAAAGATGTTTTTGTTTCGAGTCTCATGCATATAAAATATATTAGAAAATTTCTCGATTTAAAAATACACATTAAAATCATATTAAATATTAATATCACTAAAAGGATTTTATTTATTTGATTCATATATGTATATCCCTCCTTCATTTACCTATATTGACTTAGGTTGTGTTGAGAGGTGATTGCGAATTTTCAACTTAAAAGGAAGATGGTACATATTTATTTTTCAATCCATTGTATTTATTTTTAAAGTCAAGGAAAAGTTTTTATTTCATTTTTAATTAAAAGTAATAATTTCATTATCTTTGATAATGATGTTTCTATCACTATACTTAAATTATTTATCCACAATATCAGCACTACCATTATTTATATTATTCCTCTTACTATAATCGTTCCAATTTGTAAAACATTATCAAAATAATAACACTATTATTTGTATAGTCATTCTTTATTCTTAATTCTTATTTTCAGAATTATTATTAGTATAACTGTCACTATTAGCAGTAATATTTTCTCTTTCCTCACTGTTACACTATTACTTTTTTTTTTTACTTTTATTATTTGTCAATCATATATTACTACTATTATTATTGTTACCACGTAACATAAAACTAATTTTTACAAGATATAAATATTTTAAATTAGTTTATTTTAAAAATAAAAATTAGAAAAATGTAGTTTTCAAAATCAAAAGTTACCCAAATTTAAATGCGTTTTTAAAAAGCTAGCAGTAATAATAGGCATTACAATGTTTTAAACTTACAATCAAAAACCACATTGAATGAACCTTTTAAGTTTTTACTTGTACGAGCCATATTGTATACATAGTTAACTTTTTAATATTGATTTTTTAGTATAATTTGTTATTTTATATTAGAACTTTAGATTTTTTTCTCTCTCCCATTAAACATTAGGAAAAGGAAAATCTTTCAACTCTTGCAAAGATGTTAAGTAAACAAGAAAAATTGTCAAATACAAGATTATCCAATATTGTGGAATTACAGCTGATTAAATTCGAACTGATTAGGATTTAAATATATACGACTTCTAAATTAATGGATATATACATTTGAAATTTGAATTAATAGCAATGGTAAATACTATGGTGCAGAGCATGAAACATAACACCAAATAGTTGCCTTAACAGAGCAAGACGTGGCAGCTTCCTGTCACATTGGTTTGTGGCTACCGACTTTGACGGTCTAATCGCCACAAAATACAGACACGTGTTATAAGAAAGACAACCCACGTTTCAACGTGCTTCCAACTTTTAAAATTTATTTTATTTTATTATTTTAGTTTCTAATTTTCTATTATTTTTGTCATGTTCATATTTTTAAAATGAAAGAAGTCCTTAATTTTTTATTCTATACCTAATTTTCACATTTATTAAAATATAAGTATCAGTTAAATTAATTTAATGCTATAAATTTCATAAAATTAAAATTTACAATTATCATAATCATATATAAGAATGAAGAAATGTAAGGATATTTTTAAAATAATAACATTAAATAATACTAACATAATTAAAATTTACGAATATTGCTATTTTATATATATATATATATATATATATATATATATATATATATATAAACTAGATTTTGGTAAACTGTAAAATCTTACTAGTTTATGAGTCTTTTCCTATTTTAATCATAATTTCAATTTTAACTACATGATCTTTTTAATTAATAAAAGAAAAAAATAGCAGATCTAATTTTCCTCATTTCTCTATACCAATGGAAACTATATTATTTAATCTTTATCTAAATAATCGATATTAGATATCGTAGAACAACAAGATGTGGTTGTATTAGTAATTAGCGTGCTATATAGAAAGGAAAAGACCACGTACGGACCTAGCTTTTGCAACTTGGAATTGCTCAAAACATAGCAGTACAATTGTCGGTCTTCACATCACATTATTGTTTCAAAAGTTCATCAAATTCAGCGTGTACTTCATCGAGGGTGAAGAATCTGGTTTACAAGAATCTCTGGAAGCTTTTTAGTAGCCTGTGCAAGTATCCATACGTGAATTGAAAGCAATTGGTACATGTGCAACTCAATAATACAGGAAATATACAAAGATGCTAACCTGGAAATTCCTCATGTGCAAAATAGGCTCACATCCAACATCTGCCACTGATTTCCCATTTGGTGTTTCCAACTTAAATCTCTCTGCCTTGTATGCAGAAAGGATATTTTCTTCATCAGGTAGGTTACAGCAAACTTTCAGTAGCGAGCTCAGAGAATTCATCTGAAAGGTTGAAGATGCAATCAGATGACAGCTTCCAAGAAAAAAAAAACTGGTTCCAATCCAGATAAAACCCACCTGGATATGAAAAATGATAGAACTAAAGTGTTTTCATTACATTTTAGCAGTAAACCTATAATGTACTTAATTACCTTCCCATTATAGTAGTTTATTCAACTGCTATTCAAGATCTTGTCAATCTACCAGCATATCTCAAAATGGTTATAAACTGAGCTAAGCATTTGTAAAACAAATGACAAACTCTACCTTCATGTATGGACAAGATGCACAGCCACCATGAATGGAACAGCCCTCCCCGCTGGCTATTCCTGGTACCACGGGAAGTATGATATCATACACTTTGGCAGATTGAACACCTGAGGATAAACTTGAGGATGATTTTGAGATTGAGTCGGAAGAAACTGGAAAGACTATTTCAACAGTAACTTTTGCTTTTTCAGAAGAAGACTTCGCAGGCTCCAACAAACTACGAACTTTAGCCACAATTGAAGTCACCATCCCGGATTCTGTTCCTAGAACAAATTGGAGATGATCATTTATATTTCTGTCCAAAGCTTCCTGAACCCGATCCTGTATGAAATCTAAAATATTCTTAGTGGAGCCTACTACGCCCATTCCCCTTCTCTTTGCTTCCATTGCCAATGAAAACATCTCTCCAGGAACCTCAAGATGAGCAGTGAGAAACGCATCAGAATACATTTCTTTTATACTCTCCACAACTTCATGGCCAAATAGATGGTGAACAAGGCATGTTCCATCCTGCCAACAAGTCACAAAAGCATATATAACCATGAAATGAAGTACGGAACCATAGATTGCTAATATTAGCCTACTAAAATAAACACACTCACACACAAAAGCAGATGATAAGCGAATACAATATACCAGCCATGTTATACAATCAAACTTTTCTAAATTTGTTGCAGAAAACAGAGAAAGACCACAATACTGTAAGTGCAGGCACAGACAAATTTCACTCAAAGTCTAACGTTGCATAAACACAACACAGGAAAAAGAAAAATGAAATTATTTAACAAAGCATACACCAATTTATGCGAAAGAAATTGTGAGAGGGAAATGTACAATAAGAATGAGATATCATACTGGCTAACCAAGAATATCATTGCCACGTGGAAAATAATGTGCAACAAACCGTTTTCTCTTGAAACCAGCATCCCAAAAGGATAAAACAGCAAATCTCAACCAAATGTAACATGTAAATGAATCACATCACATTCCAAATGAATCAGATTTTTTCCTGGTTTTTTAAAAACCGCGCTAAAGATCTCACCTCAAAATAGTGAAGTCGAGGTAATAATGATCTAATAGAGTCTTGACTGTGCTCGGGATGTATTGCAGCAATCTCTTCATCAGTCATCTTTGCCATTTGTTGGAACAATTCTTTAATGTTTGCACCCATGTAAGAATCAGGTCCATACCATATGCTCAAATCTGGAACTTGAGCAAATGCCTGCATAAATATGACCAACATATTATTTAAAGAAACGACTAAATGGGCTTAGTGATGATCATCATATGATGCTTTCATATGACCATTACAATGTCAAAGAGGAATAGTAAAGGTTTGTATCTGACCAACCTGTAGGATAGTCTGGACAACATTTGATGAAGTACAGGTTATTGTAGGCACAAGCTCATGAGCAAATGCCTTTGTCTCTAACTTAGTATTAATGTATATGACGTGCAAAGACGTAGACCTGGAAGCAGCTGAAAGATATTCCATGTAAGTAGGAGTAGCTGCAGCATCAGCCAGAGAGCAACCAATTTGCTCATTTGACATCCTATACACACCAACCTGCAAGTAATTATCCAAAGAAAAATTAAGGAATAAGGATTAACACAGACCAGATACTGAACTTTACTAATATGATTTACTGCAGCACATATGACCTGCTTCATACAAAACCATTCACCAATGTTTATAAATAGGAAATTAAATAGAGTCCATCTTCTAGACAGCCTTCAATTATCATTACTTATTTCGCCTGCTGATGGCTATCTTCAAAACAGAGAACAAAAAAAACAAGAAAATTGCATACCTCACTAAAACCCGCTTGATCAAGGATGGCACGCACATTTTCTGACATAAAATCCACACCTAACACTGTTATGAACTGGCATCCAGCTTTTGCCATTTTAACTGCAGTATCTGCCATGACCAGTGAATCAGATATATGGATATGTGGCCATTGCTTCTGAGCAGCAGTTAAAATGCCTTGGACCTCAGGATCCATGTAAAAGTGTGCAACAACACCAATGTTCTTCTCCTTCAGCAAATTGACTAATTCATCAACTTTTAACTCATTAGGGAACAGATATTTTGCCTGCAGTGGAGCTAAGACAAAATTATGAGAACAATGCTGTCAGGTTATGATCCAAGAAATTATGGCATTTGTGGTGGGCATAACCATCCATTATGATGTGAAGTGGCATGTCCTTTCAGAGAAGAACCAGTTGAACGGATAACGTAAGCATGGTGACATAATGTTTTAAATTGAAGTTCATTAACAAAACAAAGAGGAAAAATAAAAACTCCCAAGAATTACTAAAAGCCCAAATTAACAAGTTAGTACGTACTGCTTAACCTACTTCACCACTCTTGGTCCTTTGTTGATATGTCATGCATATTGAGTTGTTCAACTTTGAGAAAAAAGATCTCATCAAACCAAAGCACCACCAAAAAAATGAGCAGGAAGTTTTTGGTACAGTGGGATTTTCATCAAATACAAAATCTGTAAGCACAAAAGTGTCTTACAAAGATGTTACAATGATGGTGTTTCTCAATACAACTAATCAATAGTAAAGATGTAACAAGTAGAAAGGCATAGCTTAGTTAAACATGAGTCACAATACACCATTGCCTAGTTGATGTGTTGGATGCACAGTACAAGAAATTTCGAGGGAAAGAAAGGGAAGAAAGGTTGGGGTAGATAAGGGCCGAAGGAAGAGGGTGAAAGAAGAAAGAAAGAAAAGGAAAAAGAAAAAGTGGTCCCTCATTTAACTTATTAAGAATGATTAAAATTTGTGTCTTGCAATCATCTTTCCTTTTTTGTTATTTGACAATTACTTACTATCGAACAGATATTGTCCTGTAGTTATTTTTTTACCAAATCAAAATCACTTTGGCTAATACCACCTATATCCACCATCCAAAGAAGACAAAACACATTAAGACAAAAAAAAGAAAAATAGTCCTCCACCTTTTGAGGAGAATCAGATCCTCACGATAACAAAAGGAAACCTGCACTCATTAGTACTCTTCACAGTTCTTCACTTTTTTGACGGTGTAACAGAATCTTACACCGTCAACAAATTATGCCGAAGAAAAAAGAAAGGAAGAAAAAAAGAAAGGGAAAAAAAAAAAGAAGAAACAAACGATTTGTGATTGGATGAATTCGAGAGATTCAGAATAAAAAATGTCAAACGGTGCTAACCTGGGCTTCTGCGTAGCTACCCTTGGGAAAAATCCCATCAGAGGTAATAACCAAGGAAGGAAAAGGCTCAAAGGGAAACTTCCCTTCCCTCTGAGCCACCAACTGCTTGGTCCTCTTCTGCATGCTCACCAGCACGTTGTGCCACGTGTTAACCCTCGAACGCCCACTCCCTCCCGGCAACCCGGCATTCAGACTAGCCAAATCATCGGTGCTCACATTCATAACTTCCTCCGGCTTTGAACCATCCAGCACCCACACCAGACACGCGCAGAAACCCCTCGTAATATCCGAATCACTGTCCGCCGCCACCCTCACTTTCCCCTCCTCGTCGATCCCCACCTCTACCCAGACGCGCGAGGTGCACCCCATCACCCGGTTCGAGTCGACCCGACCCGACTCCGCCATAGGCTCCATCGCCGCCGCGAAGTCAAGCAGGCGCTTCACCCGCTCCCTCGGCTCCCGCAGCAACCGGAACTCCGCCGCGAGCTGCTCGAGCTTGGACGGAACGACGAGCTCGGAGGTGGCTATCGCAGAGCAGGAAATCAGAGGGTTTAGCTTGACCGAACTTGAACGGCGTGGGAGGCATTTGAAGGGTTTAAGTAACGGAAGTTGTTGTTTGAGGGGTTGAACGATGAAGGGTTTTGGTTTGCATGAGGTTGAGAGGAAAAAAGAAGTGGAGACAGTGGTGTTCACTGTGATAACTGCCATGGCTAGTTAGTAGGAATGCTTGGAAAGGGTTGAATTGGAACGAAAGAGCAAAAGGGTTAAAATAACTCCAAAAATAGGAACAGTTGGGAAGAAAGAACATGAAGAATCAGTGAAGGGCCCAAAGGGGATGATTTCCCCCAATTTGTCATTTGTTGCCCTTTTTTCTGTTCCAGCATCTTGTCAATGTTATGTGAGCTTAAACACGACAATTTTGACGAAAAAAAGGAAAGGTGAGATTTGTAGTAATTAAGATTAGTAGCACATATTTGCATTATGTTTTCTAGAAAGTATGACAAACATGACCCGAATGTTGTCTTGCGAGAGTGGGCCAAGACACATTCTATGCACTGTATTTCTCTAGCAGTTTCGCCTACTCGAATTTCTTGGGAGCATCTTTCACAAAGTTGACATTGCCTAATATCTGAAATCTACGTAAGCATAAGAATAAATAAACTACTAATTTCTGTTAAAGCGTTTTTCTTTATTTCATGTCATTTTTAATGTATCAAAAATTTATCATTTTGATCGTTAAATGAAATTTAAGAACTAACTTAGAAGTTTTGTAATCCTTTTAAAATTGTTTAATTTAATGTTTAATGCATGGAAGATAATACTTTAAGTATGAAATTAAATACTTTTAGTAATGATTATCTAATGTCCATCTATATTAAATTAAAATTTTCTAATTTTGTATTTTGGATACTTTAAGTACGTGCTTGGCTAAAAAGTATGAAGAAGAAAAAAAATAGTGAGTTTAGTAGTATGAACCCGAGAAAGAAGAAAGATAAGTTCAGAGGAGAATTAAATAATTGTCCGTTTTGTTCTTCTTTGCTGTTTTACTTATATCACTAAAAATAAGAATAAATAATACAAAATAAAAAAATAAAGGGATAAATTTGTAATTGACAAAAACATTACTTTTTTTTCTATTTTTTTATTTAAAACCACATATCTATTATCACTTTTTTTTTAATTTACTCATTTTGATTTATTTCTCTCCTCACTCAACTTCATGGTGGAAATTTCTACGACGTTCCATTTAGTTGGAAAAATTAAATAATAATAATAATAATAATAATAATAATAATAAT
The DNA here is from genome assembly GCA_036885675.1 of Vigna mungo. Classification (NCBI taxonomy): domain Eukaryota; kingdom Viridiplantae; phylum Streptophyta; class Magnoliopsida; order Fabales; family Fabaceae; genus Vigna; species Vigna mungo. Next base: position 6,040,215 of record CP144696.1, on the reverse strand, counting down.
AATAATAATAATAATAATAATAATAATAATAATAATAATAATAATAATAATAATAATAATAATAATAATAATAATAATAATAATAATAATAATAATAATAATAATAATAATAATAATAATAATAATAATAATAATAATAATAATAATAATAATAATAATAATAATAATAATAATAATAATAATAATAATAATAATAATAATAATAATAATAATAATAATAATAATAATAATAATAATAATAATAATAATAATAATATAATAATAATAATAATAATAATAATAATAATAATAATAATAATAATAATAATAATAATAATAATAATAATAATAATAATAATAATAATAATAATAATAATAATAATAATAATAATAATAATAATAATAATAATAATATAATAATAATAATAATAATAATAATAATAATAATAATAATAATAATAATAATAATAATAATAATAATAATAATAATAATAATAATAATAATAATAATAATAATAATAATAATAATAATAATAATAATAATAATAATAATAATAATAATAATAATAATAATAATAATAATAATAATAATAATAATAATAATAATAATAATAATAATAATAATAATAATAATAATAATAATAATAATAATAATAATAATAATAATAATAATAATAATAATAATAATAATAATAATAATAATAATAATAATAATAATAATAATAATAATAATAATAATAATAATAATAATAATAATAATAATAATAATAATAATAATAATAATAATAATAATAATAATAATAATAATAATAATAATAATAATAATAATAATAATAATAATAATAATAATAATAATAATAATAATAATAATAATAATAATAATAATAATAATAATAATAATAATAATAATAATAATAATAATAATAATAATAATAATAATAATAATAATAATAATAATAATAATAATAATAATAATAATAATAATAATAATAATAATAATAATAATAATAATAATAATAATAATAATAATAATAATAATAATAATAATAATAATAATAATAATAATAATAATAATAATAATAATAATAATAATAATAATAATAATAATAATAATAATAATAATAATAATAATAATAATAATAATAATAATAATAATAATAATAATAATAATAATAATAATAATAATAATAATAATAATAATAATAATAATAATAATAATAATAATAATAATAATAATAATAATAATAATAATAATAATAATAATAATAATAATAATAATAATAATAATAATAATAATAATAATAATAATAATAATAATAATAATAATAATAATAATAATAATAATAATAATAATAATAATAATAATAATAATAATAATAATAATAATAATAATAATAATAATAATAATAATAATAATAATAATAATAATAATAATAATAATAATAATAATAATAATAATAATAATAATAATAATAATAATAATAATAATAATAATAATAATAATAATAATAATAATAATAATAATAATAATAATAATAATAATAATAATAATAATAATAATAATAATAATAATAATAATAATAATAATAATAATAATAATAATAATAATAATAATAATAATAATAATAATAATAATAATAATAATAATAATAATAATAATAATAATAATAATAATAATAATAATAATAATAATAATAATAATAATAATAATAATAATAATAATAATAATAATAATAATAATAATAATAATAATAATAATAATAATAATAATAATAATAATAATAATAATAATAATAATAATAATAATAATAATAATAATAATAATAATAATAATAATAATAATAATAATAATAATAATAATAATAATAATAATAATAATAATAATAATAATAATAATAATAATAATAATAATAATAATAATAATAATAATAATAATAATAATAATAATAATAATAATAATAATAATAATAATAATAATAATAATAATAATAATAATAATAATAATAATAATAATAATAATAATAATAATAATAATAATAATAATAATAATAATAATAATAATAATAATAATAATAATAATAATAATAATAATAATAATAATAATATAATAATAATAATAATAATAATAATAATAATAATAATATAATAATAATAATAATAATAATAATAATAATAATAATAATAATAATAATAATAATAATAATAATAATAATAATAATAATAATAATAATAATAATAATAATAATAATAATAATAATAATAATAATAATAATAATAATAATAATAATAATAATAATAATAATAATAATAATAATAATAATAATAATAATAATAATAATAATAATAATAATAATAATAATAATAATAATAATAATAATAAATAATAATAATAATAATAATAATAATAATAATAATAATAATAATAATAATAATAATAATAATAATAATAATAATAATAATAATAATAATAATAATAATAATAATAATAATAATAATAATAATAATAATAATAATAATAATAATAATAATAATAATAATAATAATAATAATAATAATAATAATAATAATAATAATAATAATAATAATAATAATAATAATAATAATAATAATAATAATAATAATAATAATAATAATAATAATAATAATAATAATAATAATAATAATAATAATAATAATAATAATAATAATAATAATAATAATAATAATAATAATAATAATAATAATAATAATAATAATAATAATAATAATAATAATAATAATAATAATAATAATAATAATAATAATAATAATAATAATAATAATAATAATAATAATAATAATAATAATAATAATAATAATAATAATAATAATAATAATAATAATAATAATAATAATAATAATAATAATAATAATAATAATAATAATAATAATAATAATAATAATAATAATAATAATAATAATAATAATAATAATAATAATAATAATAATAATAATATAATAATAATAATAATATAATAATAATAATAATAATAATAATAATAATAATAATAATAATAATAATAATAATAATAATAATAATAATAATAATAATAATAATAATAATAATAATAATAATAATAATAATAATAATAATAATAATAATAATAATAATAATAATAATAATAATAATAATAATAATAATAATAATAATAATAATAATAATAATAATAATAATAATAATAATATAATAATAATAATAATAATAATAATAATAATAATAATAATAATAATAATAATAATAATAATAATAATAATAATAATAATAATAATAATAATAATAATAATAATAATAATAATAATAATAATAATAATAATAATAATAATAATAATAATAATAATAATAATAATAATAATAATAATAATAATAATAATAATAATAATAATAATAATAATAATTAATAATAATAATAATAATAATAATAATAATAATAATAATAATAATAATAATAATAATAATAATAATAATAATAATAATAATAATAATAATAATAATAATAATAATAATAATAATAATAATAATAATAATAATAATAATAATAATAATAATAATAATAATAATAATAATAATAATAATAATAATAATAATAATAATAATAATAATAATAATAATAATAATAATAATAATAATAATAATAATAATAATAATAATAATAATAATAATAATAATAATAATAATAATAATAATAATAATAATAATAATAATAATAATAATAATAATAATAATAATAATAATAATAATAATAATAATAATAATAATAATAATAATAATAATAATAATATAATAATAATAATAATAATAATAATAATAATAATAATAATAATAATAATAATAATAATAATAATAATAATAATAATAATAATAATAATAATAATAATAATAATAATAATAATAATAATAATAATAATAATAATAATAATAATAATAATAATAATAATAATAATAATAATAATAATAATAATAATAATAATAATAATAATAATAATAATAATAATAATAATAATAATAATAATAATAATAATAATAATAATAATAATAATAATAATAATAATAATAATAATAATAATAATAATAATAATAATAATAATAATAATAATAATAATAATAATAATAATAATAATAATAATAATAATAATAATAATAATAATAATAATAATATATATAATAATAATAATAATAATAATAATAATAATAATAATAATAATAATAATAATAATATAATAATAATAATAATAATAATAATAATAATAATAATAATAATAATAATAATATAATAATAATAATAATAATAATAATAATAATAATAATAATAATAATAATAATAATAATAATAATAATAATAATAATAATAATTAATAATAATAATAATAATAATAATAATAATAATAATAATAATAATAATAATAATAATAATAATAATAATAATAATAATAATACTAATAATAATAATATATAATAATAATAATAATAATAATAATAATAATAATAATAATAATAATAATAATAATAATAATAATAATAATAATAATAATAATAATAATAATAATAATAATAATAATAATAATAATAATAATAATAATAATAATAATAATAATAATAATAATAATAATAATAATAATAATAATAATAATAATAATAATAATAATAATAATAATAATAATAATAATAATAATAATAATAATAATAATAATAATAATAATAATAATAATAATAATAATAATAATAATAATAATAATAATAATAATAATAATAATAATAATAATAATAATAATAATAATACTAATAATAATAATAATAATAATAATAATAATAATAATAATAATAATAATAATAATAATAATAATAATAATAATAATAATAATAATAATAATAATAATAATAATAATAATAATAATAATAATTAATAATAATAATAATAATAATAATAATAATAATAATAATAATAATAATAATAATAATAATAATAATAATAATAATAATAATAATAATAATAATAATAATAATAATATAATAATAATAATAATAATAATAATAATAATAGACAATAATAATATAATAATAAATAATAATAATAATATATAATAATAATAATATAATAATAATAATAATAATAATATAATAATAATAATAATAATAATAATAATAATAATAATAATAATAATATAATAATAATAATAATAATAATAATAATAATAATAATAATAAATATAATAATAATAATATAATAATAATAATAATAATAATAATAATAATAATAATAATAATAATAATAATAATAATAATAATAATAATAATAATAATAATAATAATAATAATAATAATAATAATATAATATAATAATAATAATAATAATAATAATAATAATAATAATAATAATAATAATAATAAAATAATAATAATCAATAATAATAATAATAATATAATAATAATAATAATAATAATAATAATAATAATAATAATAATAATAAAATAATAATAATAATAATATAATAATAATAATAATAATAATAATAATAATAATAATAAATAATAATAATATAATATAATAATAATAATAATAATAATAATAAT